>APFE030710619.1:0-14917 GCA_000404065.3 Pinus taeda | reverse complement strand
GAATCCACAGTAAGAGAATTTTTACACCAACGTTTCGAATCCCAAATGGGATCCATCATCAGGGTTAAGAGTTCTTTTTATCCTAACTCTAACACTTTCCAGTGCAAGAATTTCACTCCAAGTATCCCCTCCGTACCGAGATAAGATATTGGATTTCAGAGATCTGTGGTGAGTGATTCTAGAATCTTTGATCGGAGAATCCACAGTAAGAGAATTTTTACACCAACGTTTCGAATCCCAAATGGGATCCATCATCAGGGTTAAGAGTTCTTTTTATCCTAACTCTAACACCTTCCAGTGCAAAAATTTCACTCCAAGTATCCCCTCCGTACCAGGATAAGATATTGGATTTCAGAGATCTGTGGTGTGTGCTTTTAGAATCTTTGATCGGAGAATCCACAGTAAGATAATTTTTACGCCAACGTTTCAAATCCCAAATGGGATCCATCATCAGGGTTAAGAGTTCTTTTTATCCTAACTCTAACACTTTCCAGTGCAAGAATTTCACTCCAAGTATCCCCTCCGTACCGGGATAAGATATTGGATTTCAGAGATCTGTGGTGTGTGTTTTTAGAATCTTTGATTGGAGAATCCACAGTAAGAGAATTTTTACACCAACGTTTCGAATCCCAAATGGGATCCATCATCAGGGTGAAGAGTTCTTTTTATCCTAACTCTAACACTTTCCAGTGCAAGAATTTCACTCCAAGTATCCCCTCCGTACCGGGATAAGATATTGGATTTCAGAGATCTGTGGTGTGTGCTTTTAGAATCTTTGATCAGAGAATCCACAATAAGAGAATTTTTACACCAACGTTTCGAATCCCAAATGGATCCATCATCAGGGTTAAGAGTTCTTTTAAGGTGTTATCATAATAATTGTTTCATTTTTTTAAATTATCTTGTTTTATTAGCTTTAATGTATTATTTTAATGATTTATAGCAATAATGAGATTCATATATTTGAATAGCAATAACGATAACAACAAAAAAATTAATAAGTAAAATTGATATTAAGAAAAGAATACATTCATTATAAAGAGAATAATAATTATAAAAATAGAAAAACATAAGTAATTTAGAGTAATATGACATTTAAAATAATATTAGTACAACTATATAAATGAAATGGTTAATAATGCTCATAAGTATTTAATAATAATAAGCATCAAAATATCTTTTTATAATATATCATAACTAAATAAAATCATTAAAAAAATTACAATATTTTTTTTAATTTAATATTATTATTATGAAGAAGAAGAAATAAAAAAATATAATTGATGTGTAACTAGGATGAGAGATTTGTTTGCCACCCTAAGGAGATTAATGTATTAAATGGATAAAGTTACATAGCCACAATCATAAATCCACAAGCATGCAAATAAACGTTGATTCATATCCCATGGATTACAACGTACAAAAGAGGAAGGAGTGTCCTCAGAGTCGGAAGGCACAACGGAGATGAGGGAAACAACTCAGGATCCGTTGATTCATATCCCATGGATTACAACGTAGAAAAGAGGAAGGAGTGTCCTCAGAGTCGGAAGGCACAACGGAGATGAGGGAAACAACTCAGGATCCGTTGATTCATATCCCATGGATTACAACGTAGGAAAGAGGAAGGAGTGTCCTCAGAATCGGAAGGCACAACGGAGATGAGGGAAACAACTCAGGATCCGTATTAAATGGAGAGAGTCACATAGCCACAAGCATGGAAATAAACGTTGATTCATATGCCATGGATTATAAGGCACAAATGAGGAAGGAGGGCCGTTAGAGTCGGAAGGCACAATGGAGATGAGGAAACAACTCAGGGTCCCAGAGAAGGCTGCTTGGTCTAATGCTCGAGAGAATAATGAGGAGCAATAACTCGTTGGTTTCACATGACTTTCAATTTTCTAATTATGTGATTAGTTAATTATGTCATATACAAAGAATAATGAGGAGCAATAAGCTGTTGGTTTCAAATGAATCTTAATTTTCTAATTATGTGATTAGTTAATTATATCTTGTAATTGCTAACATTTCATAAATCAAAATTTATCTATTGATTTTTAATTTGTCACAGGTAGTCTCAACTATTGATGGACACTTAAAAGTATATAAATACAACCTTAGTTTTATTATCTAGCAATGAGGTTGTCACATGCATTCTCAATCATTAATTCACACTTGAAAATTATATAATGCAACCCTAATCTTACTATTTAGCAATGAGGATTTTGGGTATTAACCATTGATTGACACTTGAGAGGTAATTTAACTATAATTAAACTATTTGAACTTTGGTCTTAAATAGAATGTTGTTGTTGTTTTTTTTGTTGGAATCTGTAAACTATTCTTTTGTAAATTAGATGTTAAATAAATTTTGTGTCACCCTGGATGAATGAAACGAGCTTGAATTCATCTTAACCCTGGATCTATCAAGTATTAAGAGGGATCAATCCCTCAAAACCGGCTTGAATCCATCATTTAGAGGGATCAAATCCCTCGAGGTGAAAATCCTTTCTCAAGTTTTTAGCTCAAAGTAGAGGTTTTCACCTCAAAAGATTCAAAATAAAGGTTTTCACCTCGAAATATTTGATCCCTTTAGACTCTTAGTAGATGTGGTGTTAACATGGACCGTGTTTGGGTACATCTCAATACTTATTTTATGAGAGTAAGAGGACTTAATCACAATACTTGATCAAAACGTTTCTATGGTTATTAAAAAATTGTATGACTTCATCAACTTTGGAGGTTAAGTATTGTGAAGTAAATGAATTTTTTTTATTGCTTAAATCATGAGACATGCATATTTAATGGATTCTTGCTATGGATGGAAAAATGGGTGAGTGGATATATGGTAAGTTAAAACAAGTGAGATTTTTTTTAAATTTAGAGTT
Organism: Pinus taeda; assembly: GCA_000404065.3. Taxonomy (NCBI): domain Eukaryota; kingdom Viridiplantae; phylum Streptophyta; class Pinopsida; order Pinales; family Pinaceae; genus Pinus; species Pinus taeda. The sequence goes on along the minus strand of APFE030710619.1, from coordinate 12,029 downwards.
TTGTTGTTATTCACTTTATATATATACTTAACGATTATTATAAAATATTTGAAGAGCGTTAATAGAAGAATGCACTTAAAACTTTAAGATTTCAAATTGTGATCCCAATATTAAGGATATATCTGAAATGTTAGATTGGATATAGTGTAACATACTTATTTATTTTAGAACTCTTCCTTGTTTAAAGATATTTGAAATACTTTGACTATCTTTTAAAATTATAATTTTAAAACAGTTTAATATAAACTATTTATATATATTTTAATATGTGTGGATATTGATCTTAATAGAAATTTTGAAACTAAATGTTATTGAACCATAATAATTTTTAAATAAATTGAATTAATTTGAATTATTAACATTCTTACAAAAGCAAATTACTACTCGCTGAAAGTGAAAAAAACCAAGAAATAAAAATATAGGAAATTTAAATTCATTCACTTTTATATTTAAAAGTTAACAACTATATGGATTTTTTTGCTTTTGTTAATGTTAAAATAAAATAAATTTGTTTATTTTTAATTTGAAAAAAAAAATTAATATAACAAAAATTGCTAAAATATTTTTTTGTTTAATTAATGCTAAATTTTGTGGGTTCACTACTTGTCTCACTTCGAGCTAGTTGTTGTTACATTTCTAATAATAATGAAAGAAATAAACATTTATGAAAAATGCCATATCCAACTATTTTATTTAATAAAAAAAAACAAAACATTCTGAAAAAATAAATATAAAAATTAATGTTTTCTTTAAAAAATATAAAATATCATAAAGTAAAATGTAATAAAATAAAAAATGTAATAACAAAGGTGACTTCTCAACCTTCAAAGTGAATATATGAAGTACACCCGTTAAAAGGTAAAAAAATAGTTTTCTTTTGTGTTCAATTATATTTAAACATTTATAAATTCTTTGAAAACATATTTAGATTCATAAAAAATAATAATATATTTGACATAATTTATACATTTGTTTATTTTTATTAAAAAGGTGTTTAAAAATGATAAAGTAAAGAAGTTCCGGCTTAAAAGTCAACCCTCTATCTATATATAACCCATATAAATATTTTTGAAACCCTTCCTATCTAAAGCAAAAATTTTAAGTTTGGTAAACGGTGTGTTTCTATTAATAATTTAGTTTTAAAATATAATTATGAGGCCCCTCAAGCCTCAACCTTGACACTATAATGACTAACTTAGACATTTAATCAACTTTGACCTTAAACAGAATCATATATTATAAAATGCATGAAATTATTACATTATAAATTTTATTAATATTTTAAATTATAAAAACAGATATTACGGCTCCCAGCTCTCAAACTTTGACACCTACATATAAAATACATTTTGTAGCTCTTGATACATATAACGCACAACTGGTCTAAGCATGGAGTTAGATTGTTTCCATTTCTACACGCAAAACTATTTTCATAAATGCTCACTATTTCCATTTCCAGAAATCAAAACATTTTAATAAATGCTCAATACAAATGTTGAGGTACAACTTTATGTTGGAGGTTTGGTGACGATGACGGCATAACTTGACTTAGCTGATGGCATTCTAAATACAATTATTATTCTCTACGCCACGACAACAAGAATTGTAACCGTCCCATGTACAGACGGCTGTTATCAACGACAACATACAAACGTGCCATGTACATCAACATTGTTGTGGCTGTATTGTAACCGTCCCATGTACAGACGGCTGTTATCAACGACAACATACTTTGTGTTGCCATGCCCAGACCATGGAGAAACTTAGCATTATTCGGAGAGTATTTAATTAATTGATAACGAAACATGGGATTTTACACCAACATCATCAGTTCAATCCTGACGTAAAGCCAACCCCTGTGGCCGGAATCCATGCATTGCCAGAAATGAATTGACCAACTGTGAATTGGGCTGCCTCCGTGGCGCTTGTGATAACATGAAATCCCGGCCAACTGACACGCTTTGATGTTCCTGCACCCGCGCCTGTGTTCAAGTATTCGCCGTAGTACAACGTTTGAAGGGCAAAGTTTCCGTCCCATTCAACCGGCAGGATCGATCAAATCGTCGAGAGCTGATTGCATGAAAACAGTTCGAGAGTATTGCTTCCACGGTGTCACGCCCACGCTACTTTTTTCTTTCGCAAGGGCCGTGCGGCACTACCTTTGCCGGGTTTCGGGCAAAGTAGACTACGCCTCTTTACGACTTCCTATGTCAATTTAATCTTTAACCGTGTTATGCATATATTATTATCTACTGTTTACTCTTTTCTTTATAACTGATATACAGATGTATAATTAACAGCAATTAAAACATCGTTCATCAATAACCATAACAGCAATAATAAACCATCCACACGATAACACTTAAACACAATATCAAAGGAGGGCCGGCTCTAAACGACCGACGCCTCTGAAAACCTTTTATAAACTTCGCAAGTTCTGGTTTTACAATTTGCGTGAGCTCCGCGAGCCTCATGACTTATTACAACCGTCTCTCTGTTTACCCGAACCTTAGCCGACTGTCGGCACCCAAGCACTGTCGTGCGGCCTTTGCCTGGCGTTCACAGTTTTGATGACTGTCGTGTAATTCACCGTGCGCCCTCGGCGCCCTGCTGTTATGCTGGCCCGCGGCCAAGTCCGAACCTGTGCACTGTTGTAAGACCCGCGGCCTTTGACACTTCGCCGAACTGATAACTTGGCGAACGACCCGCGGTCGTTCAAGAATGCGAACCTTCGCCTTGGTTCTGTGTGTGTATTCGGACTGCAGTCGCACTACACTACCCCGACCCCTTCGCCCCTTCCACGGCTAAGTCTTTTCACATTTCGCTCCTTGCTACTTTGTGTAAGATAGATCGAAGACCGAATGACTTGATCACTTGATCAAAACTTGATGATCTTCTCCTTTGCGATGCGCCTCTATATATACATGATCCACCGCCAAAGGAAGGGCGTCGGCCTCCAAACCGACACCCCCAATTCCTCGTGTAGCGCCCCAGCCGACTCGTTCGGAAGTTGAACCGTTGCGTGTGTGGTCCCTTGCGGGTCGGCTTTGTGCACGAAGCCGCCCACGCAAGGCGACGTGTAAGCCCACGTTCAGTAGATCGCCGAGTTAGCTCTCATGTCCTCGTTTGCTGTCGAGTTTCTCCATGTGCCTTTCGGTCCACTTGCTGCCCGTGCGCCCACACTTCGTTTCCTCCTCCATCGTGTCGTCCAACCGTTCATTCGCCCACTCATTCGGAGTGTCAATGACCCGGTTATGTGCGCCCATGTCGTTTGTTTCGTGTCGGGTCTCCAAACGTTCATCGGGTGAGTGGTCATATCCGCCATTGTTCGGGCCGCCCTCCGTCGTGCGGAGCGCCCATACCTCCGGTCGTTACATCCTCCCCCACCTTATTTCGTTGTCGTCCCGACAACCTCCACACCATCATGCCCTCTTCGGCCTTCCGTACCAAGTCGCCCTCCCGTTCAGTAATCCTATGCACTGTCCGGGAGTATGTATCCCATACTACATCAAGTCGGATATTAGACATCAACCAGGCTCCTCAATGTTTCGGACCTCCAAGTCATCATGTGTGGACCTCCCCTCCAAGTGTTAAGCAACACTTCTCGTTTCGGTCCATGGCTCAATTCTCGTGGGAACCCCACTTTTCTGTTGCCGTTCGGACCAACCTGCTCAATCACCATACGGGCTCACTGCCTTGAGCAGCCAACGGTGAGCCCGGGCTCCTGTTTTCTCTAAGCAAGCCCCGAAGGAGGTGAGTCTGGCGGCTCACCCTCATCCTCCAACTCTGTTCTTCTGTTCGGACCTCCGTCCATCAACCCGGTCCACCTGCCGAGTCTTCTCTCCTCTAAATTCCGCCGATGTGCCTTCCGATCCTCCTCTTGGATGTTCGGTCCTCTACACACCTTACTCTCTCTGCAATTGTTTCCCACCAACTCCAGCCCTCCTGGCCGATCCAAGGTGTTATCTGTAAGTGTTTGAACAACTGGTTTTTCCCCGCCAACCGTTGCCACTCCCTTCGTGTGAAGTTCTCCCGTGCGTTTCCCCGGTAGGATGTCCGTCCGTATAGGGAAACCGACCTTGTCTCCTTCGGCATTCGAACCATCCACCAAATGTCCATGAGAACCAATTATGTCGTTACGAGGTCTCTTCGCAAGAGAACCCCCATCCATGCTTGTATGTCTGCAACCGGATTGCGGTTCAGCTTGATTCACTTCAAGTTCCCCCTCGGTCATATCTCCGCCTACAACATCTTCTTTTCCGCCCAAGTCTGAACGACCTGGTTCACCCGGCTCCCTCTGAACCGTGGCAGCACTTGTCATTCCTCGTGCCGCTGGTCCGTCTGCGAGAACTCTTTCTTCTTCGTCATTCCAATATGCAGTCTCATCGATCATGCGCCTCATAGCCCGATCCTGCTCCATTCCTCGACAAAGTTCAAGAAGTTCTCTCTCAACGTTTTTTTCCAAGGCGGCAAGTCCTTCACGGATGCGGGGTCTCTCCTCTTTCATCCGTCTCAACCTATGTAAGGTGGACAAGAGTTTCCTCCCGCCTTCTCCCAAACTTTCCAAGTCTCGTTCTTCCATGTGAGACTTATCGCTCATCCATGCCGGTAATCGATCCGATTCTGGCTCATCTCGAGCGCCCTCAAGTTCTGCCTCTATCGAACTCCCGTCGTCGTGAGTGTCCTCCTCCTCACCTGCCCATGCCGACAAGTCACACGATCCTGGTTCTACTTGATTAATTTCAAGTCCAGTCTTCATCGTTCCTTCGTCGCCATATACTTCTTCTATTTCCGGTTCGTATGTACCTACCAGGTATCCATCGACCCAGCTCAACGAACTGATCTTCCGAAAGTCCTCTGGGTGTTCCCGGTAGTGCATCCCCAACCTGTCTATGTAATCGAGCTCCTCTTGCTCGATCACGACTTGTTTGCCCATTGCTGCGCGCACCTGTCACCTTTCCATCCAACCGAATGTGACACACCTGCGTTTCTTTGTCAACCGGTTCTCCAACCGATACCTGCACCTGCTAACCTGTTCACCTGTCAACCTGTGCGTTCTTCAACCCTGTCACTGTTCCGTTCACCAGCTCCGCCTGAGCTCTGATACCATCTGTCACGCCCACGCTACTTTTTTCTTTCGCAAGGGCCGTGCGGCACTACCTTTGCCGGGTTTCGGGCAAAGTAGACTACGCCTCTTTACGACTTCCTATGTCAATTTAATCTTTAACCGTGTTATGCATATATTATTATCCACTGTTTACTCTTTTCTTTATAACTGATATACAGATGTATAATTAACAGCAATTAAAACATCGTTCATCAATAACCATAACAGCAATAATAAACCATCCACACGATAACACTTAAACACAATATTAAAGGAGGGCCGGCTCTAAACGACCGACGCCTCTGAAAACCTTTTATAAACTTCGCAAGTTCTGGTTTTACAATTTGCGTGAGCTCCGCGAGCCTCACGACTTATTACAACCGTCTCTCTGTTTACCCGAACCTTAGCCGACTGTCGGCACCCAAGCACTGTCGTGTGGCCTTTGCCTGGCGTTCACAGTTTTGATGACTGTCGTGTAATTCACCGTGCGCCCTCGGCGCCCTGCTGTTATGCTGGCCCGCGGCCAAGTCCGAACCTGTGCACTGTTGTAAGACCCGCGGCCTTTGACACTTCGCCGAACTGATAACTTGGCGAACGACCTGCGGTCGTTCAAGAATGCGAACCTTCGCCTTGGTTCTGTGTGTGTATTCGGACTGCAGTCGCACTACACTACCCCGACCCCTTCGCCCCTTCCACGGCTAAGTCTCTTCACATTTCGCTCCTTGCTACTTTGTGTAAGATAGATCGAAGACCGAATGACTTGATCACTTGATCAAAACTTGATGATCTTCTCCTTTGTGATGCGCCTCTATATATACATGATCCACCGCCAAAGGAAGGGCGTCGGCCTCCAAACCGACACCCCCAATTCCTCGTGTAGCGCCCCAGCCGACTCGTTCGGAAGTTGAACCGTTGCGTGTGTGGTCCCTTGCGGGTCAGCTTTGTGCACGAAGCCGCCCACGCAAGGCGACATGTAAGCCCACGTTCAGTAGATCGTCGAGTTAGCTCTCATGTCCTCGTTTGCTGTCGAGTTTCTCCATGTGCCTTTCGGTCCACTTGCTGCCCGTGCGCCCACACTTCGTTTCCTCCTCCATCGTGTCGTCCAACCGTTCGTTCGCCCACTCGTTCGGAGTGTCAACGACCCGGTTATGTGCGCCCATGTCGTTTGTTTCGTGTCGGGTCTCCAAACGGTCATCGGGTGAGTGGTCATATCCGCCATTGTTCGGGCCGCCCTCCGTCGTGCGGAGCGCCCATATCTCCGGTCGTTACACACGGCCTTCCGAGGTATGTCTTGATAGACCCTTCAACTGCTTGCAGATCAGAATCTGCACTTACCTTGCAGTTATGGATGGAAATCCCGGTGTTTTGATTGGGATCGGTTCTTCCTTGAGCTGTAATTGTGTTTTGTTGTTGGCTCATGGGCCTTCTTGCCAAGATGTTGCTATTCTGTATTACCACAGCTGCGTTGCCGAAGATAAAATCAACGGTCCCATATATATCTACTTCTCGGTAGAATTGGCGAAGGGAATAAACATATAACGTGTCCTGGTACCCTTTGATACTGCAACGATACACTACCGAGAGGTCTGCGCCTACTCGAAGTGCTACGGCTTAGTGCTTTTGAGCTCCCGCAGTGTTCTGGAACGTCATGTCTTTGGCAATAAATCCATTTCTAGAGACAGCTGTCACGTAAAAACGGTTAGTCGTTGAAGATCACAAGTACAGGAGAAGAAACTTAGTTTGAGAATTGTAGATAACGACATCTATAATATAATTAAAATTATAAGAAAATTGATAGCAACAACATAGGTTTAAATTGTTACCAAAAGTTGCAGAGTTGAACGTAGTTGAACCATCTTGAACATTCTTGTTTCCGGTGACCACGGTTTGATCCATGCCGTCGCCAATGAACATCAGATTTGTCATCTTCTTCGATATGTCTACATTCTCGTTATAAATTCCAGCTTTTATGTAGATCACATACCTCTTACTACTCTGTTGAGGTGCAAAGTTTACTGCTTGGGTGATGGTCTTATAATTCCCTGAACCATCTTGGGAAACCACCACGTTTGCTTGGCTTGCAGGACTAGATGATTGTAAGAGTCTTCGATCTGCTACAGATAGCCATTCTGGAAATCCATCCTTCTCGATCCGTCCTTAGTGAGAATGGAACACCTCTCGTTTTAGACTCAATAAACGACGATTTTTCAAGCTGTCGCGAGACATGCTCGAAAACTTGTACATGGAAAGGGAGTTGCTCAATAATTCTGACACATTAAGAACTCTGGAAGACAATAGAGGGCTTATGCTACTACTGGTTGTTAAATTGAAATCACGGAAACCATTTAAACAAGTGTCCTGATTCGTCAAGGTTGCGCTGAGCCAAGTGGGGATGTCTTTCTTGATGGAATCGTTGCTCAAGCAAACGTTGAGATGATCCATTGTATCTTGAAAAAGCTGGGCACAATCTAGCCATGCCGCGCTTTCTTTTTCATTCATCATATTTTTGTTTAAACTAATAGCAAATTCGTGAGCTTGTTGTACCAGTTCCATACTCTCTTTCATTACCTGACTCATCAAATTATCAATTGTTGCCGTCTCATAGGTAGTGTATGTAGCCAATGACGAGACACAGCGTCAGGAAATCGTGTCTGGCTACAAACCGACCTTACCAAACTAGACAACGTTTTTCCACCATGAGGATCGCCGTAGCTTTCACTCGAGGAAACAGGAGCCCCAGCTGCCACAACAATGACATCAACCAAAAGTATTATTGACATTAGAACAACAAGGACAGATTGTTTTTTCAATTTTTGAACAGTCTTCTCGTCGACGTAGTCGACATCAAGTCTAATCTTCATCATCTCTAAGCTAAGGACCTTTCAACCTTGGGCTATGCTGAAATTTAAATGCAAGGTCTCAGAATATCGTTAACTCTGAAGCTATCTAATAGAAAACGCTAAAACAAATAATGGGCATGTTCTGCATGAAGCATCGACCACTCTTATAGAGTGGCTGGTTTGTCGCTACTGATCAGTGGGTCAAAGGAGTTAGGCTTGCCTTTGGCGATAACCGCACGTGGGATCGTTATCTAATATAGAATACGGTCGGATTCAAACATAGACGACTGATGAATCATGAACGTTCTCTATAATAAGTAATCCATAAGGCAGTACGAAATACAACGGCGCTTGTGTCGGACGAGAATGGTTTGAACATGTCATGCGTCATCGACAATTGCTATAATTCTGCCCAAATGTAATGTAAGTCATAGGTCGGTTTCCTCTTACGTGATAAATTTGATTATCATCACCTTCGACTTGCCTTGCTTCGTTTTATCAAACACGCAATCAGTTCCATTGTTTCTATTCAGCTTAATCGTGCTGTGACATCTCGATACCAAAAATTTTTGCGGTCATAACCTTTGAATTTTGTACTTCAAGAACATTCGTGAAGGAATCTAAATTGATACGCCGTAGGAAAAAGCTGATTGGATGTATATTACTTTTAAGAAGATTGGAGATATACATGTAGATTTCTGTTAAGTAAAACGATTGTACTTAGCTGCCTAGAGGTTAAGACTTCAACGACGTTAAGCCCCAATTATAATTATAACCCATTTAATTATAAATGAAATATGATTAATTATAATATTTTATGATGCAAAAATGAATAAAACACTTTTAAAACCCTTTAACATTTTCAATAAATTTTAAATTTTACCACATGGATGTCAACGATATGATATGCGGTGTAGTTGTGGGCTGTTTTTTATATTTTTTTTTTATATATATATATTTTTTTATCGATTTCTTTATTTTGTTTTATTAGTGATAATGACCATAAACGTATGCCAAACCATATTCAATGCAGCGTAGTTGCGATAGTTTAACTAATCTAAAAGAGATGTGCCACGTCCGTACTTCAAAGATACAGAATATACGGACGGAATGCAATGCAGGGCATCTCGTCACCTCTTTGACAATATTCTTGACATACGACCGCATACGCAATTGAAATAAGTTGCTCCCCTGGATACCATTGCTCTCCGTCAAGCATGACCTCTCGCCCCATCAATCGTAATGTATTAGAAAATTGGCAACGAATTTGAATCTCCACTTCTGATGCACACAAATTTTTTTCAACGCACTTTTCGATATTCTTTTCAAATTCGAAACGTTGTTCGGTATAAAATTAAAAATTACATTCAAAATAATGAAATACGTTGAATGGAACATCTAGAAATTCCTCACCTGCATATAATTCACGAAGTCGGCGTTCGTTCGCGATAATCATAAAAAGATTTTAAAACTGCTCTCCTGTTCAAATAATCAAAAACGTGTTCAGAATCCATGTGCATTTATAGAATGATGCATTTGTAATGATATGTGGTTGCAAACGTGTTCACAATCCATGTGCATATGCATTTGTAATGATATGTGGTTGCACCCTTGCAGTAGAGTTTCCTTCCACGAGGCCAAAAAAGTTGGGCAGAGTATTTCATATATCACCATAAATGTTAGCATGGTATGAAGCTACATATACTTCTCAAGAGCTATCATAAAATTTTGGTAGGATGCAATGTAGATTATGCTCTGTCTCCTGGACTTCTCAGACATCTGGACAGTAAAGGTATTACATCACTAAATCAGCGGGAGAAGGTTGGACAGTCTACTATTTGGGGACAGGCTTGGAAGGATGATGTCGATCTGGGAATAAATGTCAGGTGGAAGGCTGAGTGGGAGGTTTTCATAAAAGAACTTCAACGTTCAAATGTCAGGATAAAAGAGGAACCTGACTGCTTGCTTTGGGCCCTGAGTAAAACAGGGGATTACTCGCCTAAAGATGGATACCTTTTCTTGATGGGAAAGCAAGGCTGGGGCATTCCGGATTGGTGGGCCAAAAATCTGTGGAATCTCAAAAGCCCAGCAAAGGCCAGACTTTTTCTATGGTGTATCTTAAAAAGAAAGGTCCCAACTTGGGAAATTCTACAGGCAAGATTCTTAGTTGGGCCTGGTAGATGTCCACTGTGCAAGTCAGATGATGAATCCATAAACCACCTTTTCATATCTTGTGCTTTCACAAGACAGATCTGGGAGGAGGTCACTACGCTGCTCAAGATACATGCTAGGTGGGGTCTCGTTTCTTTGGAGTCAGCTTGGAGAAAATGGTGGCAAGATTTTCCTGATGGAAACCTGAGAAACCTGCCTCTCATATTCTGCTGGGGAATATGGCTTGCCAGGAACAAAAGCATTTTTCAAGATAAGGACATTCCCTCTTTCGTCATTGCCGCGAAAATAGCGGCCATTTACTCTGCATTATCGCCCCCTGAGCAAAAAGATCCTAAGCAAAAACAAAAACAAACCATCATTCAGGAAGGCATCCCTTGGGGTTTTTTTGATGGGGCTTCACAAAATAACAGGGCGGGAGCTGGTCTGTGCATACATATCGATCCTGATCACTCACTAAAAGCTTATGTTGGGCTGGGTTATGGCACCAATAACTATGCGGAATTATCAGCTCTTCGTTACCTCTTAGGCTGGCTTCTTCACAGAAACATAAACAGGATACAGATTTTTGGGGATTCTCTTACTGTCATAAATTGGGTCAATGGAAAAGCATCTTGTCAAAATCAGATATTGAGGACTCTAGTGGATGAAATTTTCTTATTAAAGGCATCTTTTAATATTTTTTCTATTAGCCACATTTACAGGGACAAGAATGAAGATGCAGACCAGCTTTCTAAAGCTGGTGTTCAACTGGATATGGGCAACTGGGTCATAGAAGAGATCAGACAGGGGCATTCAGTCAGATCAAATATGCCTCCTTATGCACAGTCTCTTTGACATCGGACCTCCAGCATTATTTTGACAGCAGTTTTGTAGCGGCATTATATATTATATGTATATATATGTTTTTTCCAGCTTTGTTTTTCTTTAGTTCTTGTTATCAGTAGCAGCATATTTAAAATCATAGCAATCTGGAACTGCTCACGGGCTTTAAGACATATATGTTTTTCTGTTTTTTGGGGTTGTTTTCCTTCTGGTGAAGGAGACCCCAGTCTTTGTATCGCATATATGCTTCATGGTTGCTTTTACACCTACGTTGGGAGGTTGAATGTAAAGGGTTCGTGTCCAACAGATCAGCAGAACAGCTCCTTAAATGTTGAGCATAACAGCAGACTACTGTGCCAGATGTGGTGGCATATGATTCAATTGCTTGTAAAACTTTTTATCGCTCTTAATAAGAAGTTTTGATTTTTTTCCCGGAAAAAAAAATTTAAATATTTAAAAGAGTTTGAAAATATAATTTAAAAAAATCAAAATACTTATTATACTATGTAGAAATTATGTTAATAATCTTTATATCTATTACCTAACCAACCAAAACATAAATATTTTTATAAACACAATCACTAAATGGTTAATTAAACTTATATTATGTTAATATAGTTGTTTTTCCAGAACTCTTAATAATCTTATTTGTTTTGAAACGTGGTCTAACCCAACCAAATATGAAAGAGATGCTATAATATCATTCATTGTTTTGAAATGTTTTGAAAAGTTCTCTAACCCAATATGAAAGAGATGTTATAATATCATGTTGTGTTAAGTAATCATTTGTAGTAATAAAAAAATGGAAATGTAAAATTATTTAAAATGAAATTAAAATTAAAAAATGATAACAACCTAATCCATATAAATAATATTGTACTAATTCTAGTAAAATTGACCTCAATTTAAGGTGTTGATTGTTTTCGGGCTGAAAGTTTTCACAACTTGTGGTTTTGCAACTAATATTCTTATGTAATATAGACTCTTTTGTAAATTTCCATACAACCATGAATGATGACTAAATATAATAGTTTCAAGAACAAGAATAATGACTGAAATAAAATGTTTTGAATGAGTATATATATATA
>APFE030710613.1:51351-87503 GCA_000404065.3 Pinus taeda | reverse complement strand
TGGGCAGGTCAGCGTTGCAGTGGTCCTTGATTCAATTATGGATGGCAAACCAACAAAAGATCTTGCCCATGGGAAGGTTGCAAGGGGTAACACTGGACATCGAAGGCGCAAGCATGCAGACGGACTTTGAAGTGATAGAGATTATTGATGACAACAATCTGTATCCCGCGTTGCTAGGAATAGACTAGGCCACTGATATGAATGGAGTCATCAACCTGAAGAAGCGGAAGATGATATTCAAGAAAAAGTCTCTATGCATAATAATTCCGCTTGACCCAACCGAAGGAGAGTGCTACACTGAACACATGCACGATGATGACAGTGACGATGGGCTGGATTGCATTTACCAGATAACGGCGCAAGACCAGGATCAGGTAAACCCAACAATAGATGGAAGAATCTCATGGGAGTGCGACAGTTCATGTACTTCGGATTTAGATGAAGAAATAGAATGCTGGCAGAACTGGTTGCATGAAGTAAAAATGCTGAATTGCAACATGATAATTAGATCACTGCGACGCGTGACGACCGAAGCAAGAGATTTGCCAACAGATGATGGGGTAACAGGAGTGGATGAATCCTTAGACAAATTTGAAAGTGTAGTACCAGAATGGTAGCAGTACAGTGCGCTAGAATGGGCATTTCACGCAACGGCCACTTGATGGGGGCATACACCTCAGAGAACTATGGGGAATTGCCGTGAAGGCAGAAGTTGGATGCGCTTACGGTGTGGAAATCCCCAGCGTGATACGCGAGATGGGTAGCTAGGACGAAGCAGTTTGCACGCCTGCCTATGTCGACGAAGTCATTTGCAAGCATACCCCAGGCTAAGGATCGAAAATCAGAACCCGACACAAGGAACACGATGCATGCTACAAAAATTCTATGTCAAAGCCTTCACAAAGCTATGTGGAATCATGAGTGGAGTTTATCTGACGGAAAAATCTGATTGGGACCTGTGCATGCCAGCGGTCCGATGGGCCTATGGGGCCATGTGCAGGAACCTGCGTGTGGAAATGGTTCTAAAGACGACGAGTAGAATCCAGGCCAGGGTTGTAGGAAAGAGTCCTCCCGCAATCACCCCCATAATTGCGACAATAGGCGAGGATCAGAGTGAAGAAATTATGCAGCTGTTGGAAGACAAACATATGCAGATTCAAGAGGCCATTCAACGAAGGAATATTGAGCTTCACAAGCTCAAAGAAGATCGAGTGCGACTGAAGCAGAAAAGCATATTAATGGACGAAGAGATCAGAGAACTGGAAACTAAAATATCGCAAGCATTATGCGACGACCGAAGGACCAGGCCAAGTATGGGCAACCCTACCCCTGCAATAGAAGATTGTTGCCGAGATTTTTTGGCTATACTACCATGGCTACGACCGCACCTTATCAGATAGAGTCCCCAAGGAAGCACACTGCATAAGGAAGAATGCGAGGTGTTAATGGGCGTGAGGGTAACTAAGGGAGGCATGCAGACCGGATTGAGAGGTGACTTGAAGCCTCGCACCAATAATGAGACCACCTGATTATCCGTAGGAAGCACAGTCTCAGCACTCCAAGCAGTTGAAAGAGAACATGGGACTATAAAAGAGTCTGTAGGGGGTTGCGTGACACGAAAGTTGCACGTAGAACCAGTATCATGCACAGGTCGCGTTCGTGCATAAGGGACTACGCTACCATGTGGACAGGCTGGAAAGTGACCATTGATGTCACTGTTCATGACAAGATGGTCAATATAAGACAATGAGGAGCGAACCATGGGCAATTAAGACACAGAGTCAGAACTATATTTGAAATGATTTGCTGCCAATATAGCATTAATGAACCAGAAAAGGGGGGAATAGTTGACTATGAATTCCACCATGCTTATAAATCCCTGATGATTGTCCACCAAAAAACTCATGGCATCTTGAGAATTTAGTTATTACACATGGACTTTACGGCTCTAGAGGCTTTGATAATGAGTTCAGTATTTGAAGCATTACCGAAAGAGATGTAGGACCTTCTCAGAAGAGCAATGTCGACTGCCAAGGAAGCCGCACAAAGCCCTATGTCACTGATGGGGGCTACATCGAAAATTCCAAAATTTCCCCAGACGCCGAAGGCCAAAGAGGATCCACAGGTAGCAGGAACAGTCCATATCTCTTAGCGAAATCTGTGGTTCGGCAAACTGTCAATGGAAGAGAAGGGCAAAGCAGTTAATATTGAGAGCGATGATGAGGAAGAGGATCCTCTGACATTTGTCGAAGAGATGGAACCAGAGGAAGAGATGGAAGAAGACGTGCAGTCAATATGCGCTACAGTAAAGCTGCCCAAGTATGTCCCTCCACAGAAAGGGAGGGTAAAGGTACCTAAATATTTGGATGTCGTTAAGAGCACACTCAATACCCTGTTCCTCCATGAGGGAGTTATGTTAGAAGGTTTAGTTGTGGGCCGCGTACCCAGTATGAAGTTTTAAGACTGGGACCTCGCAGATAGCGAGAAGTTTCCTCATTTGGAAACTAGCCAGCTGATGGAACAAAGCACGGAGGGGGTAGTTACAACGCTGCAGCCATGGAAATGGCTACGCGGGGTGGAGGAAGCCGGGCTACTCCACTTCCTATCGATTCCACACTTTCATCAAGCCCCAATCACGGTATTTGTCATCAAGTAACTGCTTTGCCTAGTGCACGATGGGTACTTGTGGCTGGAGGAGCCCATTCCCATCATAACGGAGCTCATTCATAGGATTTGTCGGCTTCCCTGTATAGGAAGGGACCCCGCATAAATAGCTGGCACAAGTGGAGACTTGGCGATTGTGGAGGCCATGAAAAAGAAATATAAGTTGGAGAAAAAGTAGAGGGGTTACGTTATTACTAGAATTCAGGAGAAAGGGGTCTACGTTTCTACCCATTTGTTGGTAGGAAAGGTGATGAGAAAATGTCGTGGTAATGAGGACCAGCAACGGTCATCGCGTTGGCCGAGAAATGCACAGAAGGGGTATGGTTCAACTGGTCGCATTTCCTCTACGAGGAGTTCTTGACAAACTGCAGGGAGGCCCAAGAGCAAGGTAAGACCTTCCATCATGCGTGGCTGCTCTCATCCATCCTGTTGGTTACAGTAGAATTGCCTGAGGATAGTCAGTTTCCTCCCCTTGATCAAGACTGGCCAGAAGCATCAAAATATGCATCACTATGGGAACGAAGGATGCCACGTGCATCCGAGAAACCAACATCTTCTAGGTACTGATGGAGGTGAGCGTAAGACTATGGATCAACAAACATTCTCGCCTATTCCCCTCAGTATACCACAGTCTAAAGAGCTTTGCAGAATTTAAAGAAAATATGCACAATGTGTATATTAGGGCGCAGAAGGATCTAGAGCAGAAGTGGACCATGCTCCCCTTCATCGCAATAGATGACACTATTTTCATGGTGCTCAACAGATGGCCACCGAAATGGCATGCACCGAATGTGGTAGTGTGCGACGAGACAGAGATTCAAAAACAAGAGGTTGCCGCCAAGTGGCTTGCACAACAGAAATGGAACAAACAACTAGATGCGGAAGTGTGGGCATCCTGGGAGGCAGCGAAGGCTGCAGGGGAAAAGGTAGTAGCAGCAGGGGCTACTACGATGCAAGAAGAAAGACACCTAGACATAACCACAAAACAGGGGATAGATGCGGTAATGGAAGGTGCAAACCCAAGCACCACCTCAACATAATTAAAATGACCACACGGGATAGAACGAACAGGGCCAAGGAAGAAGACCAAGGCTTCCAAGTTGGATGGGGAGCCTATTACACTAACCGAAGGTGACCTATATGATAGTGGTGACACAGTTCACACAATCACCAGGGAGGTGCTCCAGGAGGCAATGACAGAGCAGCAGAATGTGTTGGGGGAGCTCAGGGTGCAACTCCAGGAACTTCAAGTGTGAGCCCCACAGTAAGCAATGGTAGTCGGGGACACGAGTACATTAGCAACCGAGCAATTGCTATGGGCCAAAACGGAAAATACCATTGTGCTACCAGAAGGAGCACTAACAGCGGCCAATACGGAGGATAGAGCTACGGTAAGCCGACTCAAGGGACTTGGTTTAAAATTGGCGGCCCTACCACAAGAAATATTATACCAATTGCAGGATGGAGTGACGACAGGGCTCCGTGCTAGGGAAGGACGTGCAGTCAAGGTAATCAGTGAAAAATGAATCAACATCAAGCAACTGAGCCTCCAACGCGATGAAGTGGTAGCTCAAGATCAACAGTTGGAGCAAATCGTCGAGGAAGTATGTCGCCACATCCCTGAGCTAGAGATTGTAGTAGACTTACCAGTGGTTATCCAGATCCACAAATTGGCTAGTGGATTCCACTAGGCACAGGAGGAAGCAACAAAGATCCAGATGGACCTCAACCTGCAGATCATGGCGCTGAGGCTAAAAGCACAGCCCTCTACACCGCCGAAAGTCAGCGAGCAGTGGAACCATGACATTCAATTAGGCTTGGAAGCAATAGAGCGCACCATACAGGACTACACAGGCTTGTTAGATTAGTCACTCTTCACCCTCACTTCACTACAGGAAGACCCCATGCTACAACAGTTAGAGACAAAAGTGCGGGAATTGTAGTATGCATAAGACAATGTTTGGGGGACTGCGCAGATGGTCGCCCTTACATAGTGAATGACCAAGGTGAGGGAGGCTTAGGCTCTCAAGGCACAGGTGGACGCTGCACGTTAAAAAGAAGCATTGCTTAAAGAATGTATCCAACCTTGGCTCGAGGAAGCATTCATGGTCACAACCAAGTTCGAGGGAAAGCTAGCACATATACAGGGCATATACACACTCACGCAGGGAATTGCACCTAACAACGAAGCATCGGAGATACGCGCACAATGGGTATAGCGGACAACAGAAGAACGTGTTGTGGATGTAAGCGAAGTGCAGAGGTTGCTGGATGAACTTCACGCAAAGATCATCGCACCAGCCGAGTGACTCGAGATGAATGATGATGATTGTGTTGGGGGCCAGTTGGGTAGTGGATCCCCCCATAGAAATTTTTTGGGCTTGTAGCTTGTGTTTTGGGTCAATGTAATGTAAAGACCCTGCAAAATGTGGGCACGGACCGCGAGAGTCTAGGGTAGTCCACCCTAAAATATTGTAATCTAATATAGAATGTGTCGACCTACTCATGGTCCACAGACCATGGGAATGTATAAGTAGAGCGAGGCTCTAAGGGTAGAAAGTAGTTTTTAGTCTTAATCTCAAGTGTTATGGGTTGTTGAATAAGTAATTTGCTCTGAGTCTGTAAGTCCGAGTCTTGGGTTATAGGAATAGGAAGAGGCTCTGTAGTTGTGTGCGCAGAGGCTTGGTAGAGTCTCCAGCTATGTGCGTGGACCCCTACAGTTGAGTGTGCAGGGCGGAGTTGAGATTGTACTCGAACAGAAGATTAATAAAAGATAAGTTGATTCTGGAATATTGTGCATTTGCTCGTAGATTTGTATGTTTATGCTTCTATTATATATGTGCATCTCTTTTCAGTTTATGATTGTGCACATGTTTGTTTATGTTGAATGGTAAATGAAAGTATTGGGCCCACTTAATTTAATTCAAGATCCATAATAATAATAAGCACAGTAAAGGGTAAAGAACATTCGCGCTCTTCATTTAAGCCGTATGAAGGTAGTTGCATTGGACAGACAGCTACGCGGAACTAGCGCAGTGCATAGAGTGGGATCGCAAGCCTTCCAAGACCCATCAAGACATCCCAAGGGTGGGGAAACCTAGTTCCAACACCCTCCCATACTACCTTGGGTGAGAGCTCGGTCCGCGCTCCACGGACTGTTGCCGAAAGGGCTGGTAGTTTAGAGATTTGTTTGGCTAACTCACGACTAAACCTGGGTCAGGCCCCATCAAGCCAACAAACTTCAAAACATAAAACATTATAATCTCATTTATCATATTAAATAGTTTGAGAAAGAAGAATTCCATGCACCACATATCATTAAAAAGAGTTCATGCATATGTAGAAGAAGTTTTGTGTGGGACATGTAGAGCTGCGGAAGTGGGGATGTTTGCATAAGGAGGAACATTCTCAAATTCGCACCATTGTTCTGCACACCTTTAAAATTCAAATACATGTACCCAAATAGAAAGAGGCATCCATGTTTTGGATTGCTAACACCTTTAAATTCAAATCACATGTACCCATAAGAAATAACATCCCATGTCCTTGAATCCTAAGAATCATCAAAGGTATGGTGAAGTTTATTGTACCCTCCACCAATTATTTAGTTTAATGTTTTTGTCTCACTGCTATATAGATTGCAGGTTCCTATAAGAAATTAATTGAAGTTTATTTTTCAATAAAAAATTATTTAAACTCGTGTGCATGTTTGTTGTCTCCCTATTATACAGACAACAAGTTACTGTGAAAAGTCGCTTGAAGTTTATTTTCTAGTAGTTTGGTCTAGCTTGCCACAATTATTTGTTAGTAGTTTATTGCACCTTTGTGCAATTATTTAGACTAGCTTAGCAACATAATTCACCATTGATGAATTTCTATAGGTATTGGCAACAGAGCCAGTTTAAGATTTATTTAATTGATTTTTATAAGAATACATTGTGGTGCAATAATTTATTTACTGATTATGTTGTGCGAGACATGAAAGGTTCGTAAGCGTATATGTATTTTCTACATTCTTTCTCTCTTTGCACACATCCCCACTTATGCACCTCTGCCCAAATTCCCCACTCCACACCCTTCTTCTGCACACCTCCAGCTCACACAACACTTCTTCTACATGAAAATTTTGGTTTATGTGTACATTAAATGAGCTAGGTCATATGCTAATCATGGATTGACATGAACATTTGATCCGATAACTACCACAAAATCTTTTTAATAACAATAGGTGGCATAGAAATAATTGATATCATTGAGTAGGAAATCGTGCAAGAAAGAACAAATGCGGGGAAGAAATTGTGCAGAGTAGTTCCTATGCAGAAAAAGTCGTATGTAATGCAGAGATGTATGGAAGAAGTGTGTAGAAACAGGATTAACGTCATATTATGAAAATGTAGTATTCCCAAATAATGACAAAAACAAACATTGCACTGTCTTAATCACTCTAACATATTGATAACTAAAAAAAATAGGTAATATGTTGTTATGCATCTATTTCTCTTATTTAAATTTAAGTCTTCCCTGTGCATATTCCAATTCATAGAATTCAGATAGTTAAGAATTTGGCTAGTGTAGTACGAAAATAAAGCAACGCTACAAAACGTCAAAATATGTACAAGAATCATTATCCAATTTTTTATGCACTAAATTTTGATGTACTATCAGTAAATTATTTTAAATTACATATTTTTTAAATAATAATATCAAATCAACTTAAATTTATAAAAAAATATGTACTAAGAAATATTTTATAAGCTAATATGATAAACAAATTGTAATGTAACAAAAATATAGTAATACCACATATATAAAATATTTCAAGTATTAATAAGTTATTTCAAATGTTTAAAATCTAGCTATTCTAAAGCAACAAATGTTAGTACTGAATTGAGTCATAATGAATAGATTGGAGCATGAGAGGTCATTGCATCTAAAAATGATTAATAATTTATGATAATTGACCCTTTATGTTTGATTTCTTGATTTAATGCATTGGAATGTCATAGTTCTATTATAGATATAAAAAAGAGTGAGTATTTATATTTATATTATATATATATATATATTATATATATATATATATATATATATATATATAAAAGTATGGGTGTCATTTAGACCAAATGATTTTTTTGAAAGAAAAAAATTCGATTAATTTTAACTAAAATCTGGCAAAGATTTTTATAAACTCATGTTTAAGTTGTTTAATCTATAGAATTCAAGTGCCCAAATGTTTTTCAGGGTGTTGAATTCATTTATGCATTCAAAAATGTATTTTAAACAACAAAAAATCACATTGTTGCTTAGAACTGTATTGCAAAATTATGGTAAAAATGGTATTTTTCATTCACAAGTTAGACCATGCACACACACAAAAACTAAATTAAATTAAAGTATATATAAATTATTTTATATATTTAATAATTTATTTCAAATATCTAATATCAAGTTATTGTAGAGCAATAAATGTGAATATTGAATTGAGTCATAATGAATAGATTGAAGCATGATAGGTGATTGGGTCTAAAAATCATCAATAATAATTTATGTTTGACTCTTTGATTTTAATGCATGGAGTTGTCATAATCCTATTAATCATACTAGTAATCACTTTAAATTTTATAATATGGATACATTTTATTATGCATCTAGATTTAGATTGAAAACAACATATATTAAAACACTTGATCGACCTTTTATGTATGGCTTATATATCTATTGAAATCATAGAATGACTTATGTCATACCAACTTGTACTAATAAAACTTACAAAATTGTCATCATTTGAAGTAAGAACATAGTTAAACTAAAAAAATATACTTACAATAGCTACATTATGCCATGGTAATAATTTGAAACTTTTTTCATTTAACAATGATTTTGCAACATCTATCAATGCAAGGTTACTTGGTATAGAAGCAATCGTTTGAAGAATCATAATCAGAGCATTCTTATGAAGGTAAAAAAGTTGAAAATTGTAATATTCTTAACCCAGAATATTCCTCAAACCCCAGCAAAAACTCCAACCAAATATGTGCAAATGATATAATAACCCAGAAGTGATAAAATAACAGTGGAATAGTATATAATAATGTAAACCGGAAATATAAGCAGATACACAAGAAATGCAACGAGAAATGCTAAGCCATTTTATTATACTGAGCAATAAATGAGTCCAAGAGGTGATTAGACAGATGGCACTTCGACTTGCACAAGGCAAGTGAAGAAATACTCTCAGAATGACAAGAATGGCCTCTCTGCGTGGATGCTGCTACTGTGCTTTTGTTGTTGCTAGAAAACAAATGATGATTTGGGGCTGCTCCCCTCCTCGGAAAAAGCTAAAACTTTGGATTCAGGCTCTACTCAAGAAACCCAAAAAACCCAGAAAGCTTTCTTGGAATGGCCTCACACTGATCTGCGTCCCAGCTGTTAGGAAACTGTCGTGCTACTACTACTACTGGAAATCGAATAAGGATTTGGGGCTACTACCCTCCTCAGAAAAGGCTGAAACTATGGAATCGGACTCTACTAAAAAAACCCAGAAAAACCCAGAAAGCTTTTTTAAATGGTTGACCCCCGAAAATCACCCCTTGGGGTCTTGCGTAGTTCGTCAAAGACGCTGATGAAACTGTTGCTGAAATGCTGATGAAACTACTACTGAAATGCTAATGAATCTACTGTTGGAATGCCAATGGAATTACCTTGCCTGAGCAGGCACTCGAAGTCCCCTGGGGCTAATGGTGAGATCTCCAAACGGAGACACTCAATGCACTAAACAGTGTTGCAGACTAGCTAAATAGCTAGCGTGCTCTAAGTCGAGATGACTATCAGAAATGCTCATAACCAGAATGATCCCAAATGAGGGGGTTCCTCTCTATTTTATAGCCTCTGTCTCTCACAATCCCTAGGCTCACTTTCTCCTGCGTGATCCCCTTCTTGCCATGTGTTCCTTCCCTCCTATGCAGTCCCTCCATCTGTTTGCGTGGGTCCCATTTCTGCGTCCCCCTTTGGCCCCCTTGGTTCCCTCTTAAGTCACAACGTTGTGCTACCTAGGAAGTGACCTTTTATTCTAAAGTGAGTTATGTTCCCCCTTCCTTGCTTTGTATTTACAAATAACTATAGAAGGAAAAAATCGAACAAAAACGAATATTCCAATTAGCCATAGCTAATTAGGAATATTACAATCTCCCCCAGCAAAATGTTGCTTGTCCTCAAGCAACTGAAGTGATGGATGTTGTAAGATCTCCTCACTCTCCCAAGTGGCATCCTCATCCGGCAAATTCTTCCGCCTCACCAAGAATTCTCGGACCGTCCTGCTCTGCAACCATCTCTCCCTAGAGTCAATGATAGCCTCTGGCTGCAATACCAAATGCCCCTCATCATCCATGGGTGGTAGCTCATCCGTCACGATCACTTGCTGCCCCAATGCCTTCTTCAGGCATGATACATGAAAAATGTTATGAATCTTGCTGCCTTGGGGTAGCTCCAACTCATATGCAACCTGTCCAATCCTGTGTATCAGCCTATATGGCCCATAAAAGTGGGGCTTGAGCTTCTCAGCCCCCTTCTGCTTTAGCGATGACTATCGGTATGGCTGTAATCATAGGTAGACCATGTCCCCTACCTCGAAATGCCTCTCTACCCGACCCCTGTTGGCATACAACTTCTGTTGGTTCTACGTTGTAGCCATGTTATCCTTGAGAACTCGAAGGATATCCTGACTCTCTTGGATCCAAATCTTGGCTCTAGGAGCCCTGCTATCACCAAACATCAAGTCGACAAAAGATAAAGGATGACACTCATATAAGGCATAGAATGGTGACATACCAATGGACATGTGATGTGAAGTATTGTAGCAGTACTCCCCCAGATGCAGCCACTTCAACCATGCTCGCTACTGCCCACTGACATAGTTACGCAAGTAGCCCTCCAGCCACTTGTTAACTATCTCTGTCTGTTCGTTCGTCTATGGGTGATAGCTGGTATTCGGTGTGAACTCCGTCCCCACCAATCGGAAAAGCTCTTGCCAAAACCCGCCCATGAAACGGTTGTCCCTATCACTGATGATGATCTTAAGAAGACCATGTAGCCTGAAGATCTCCCTGAAAAACAGCTCGGCCACCTGTGCTGCTATATAGTGAGCGGATATGGCAAAGAAATGTGCTTACTTTGTCAGTCGATCAATGACAACAAAGATACAATCCTTGCCCTATACCATGGGCGACCTTGTGATGAAATCCATCGAAATACTCTCCCATTTCCCCTCCGGAATGGGAAGAGGCTGCAATAATCCTGCGCGATGGCTCATCTCTCCCTTGTTCCTCTGGCAAACATCACACTTCTAGATGTGTTGGAGAACGTCCTCCTTGAGGCCCTTCCATGAGAACCTCTCCCTAATGGCCCTGTAGGTTTTGGTAAAACCCGATGTCTTGCCAATGGGGAATCATGTGATGCCTGGAGTATCTTCTGCTTGAGTTGAGACCCCTCAATCAAAAAGATCTGGTCCTTGTAGTAGATGATCTCATCGACCACCCTGTACCTGTCATCTGGCACCTGCCCATCCAGAACCTCACATGCAAATCTTTCCTTGGAGTACTCTACTAAGAGTCGAGCCCTCCAATTTGTATCGAAGCTCATAAGAGACAATGTGGCTGGTCTACGTGAAAGGGAATCTGCTCCCACGTTGTTATTACCTTTGTTATACTCAATGTCAAAGTCATATGCTTGGATCTTACTGATCCACTTCTGTTGCCTCTCCTGTAGCTACTTCTACTCCAAAAAGAACTTGAGGTTGTTGTGATCAGTCCTCACCCTGAACCTGTTGCCTACCAAATACTGCCGGTACTTAGCCAATGCATGCATGATGGCTAGCATCTCCTTTTCGTATATGGAATACAACCTCTCATGTGGAAGGAGCTTCCAGCTCTCAAATGCTATAGGGTGACCTCCCTGCATCAATACTGCACCAATCCCCCCTCCCGACGCATCACACTCCAAAACAAATGGCTGCGTGAAATCTGGTAATGAAAGCAAATCCTGGATAGCCTACTCAATCTCATCTCGATAGGCCTTGGGGTGCCTATAGGGGGTGGTAATCATGGCCTGTATGCCCTGCTCAAGCTCGATGGTATGCTCAAACCCCCGATCTGGTGGCTATCCCCATATCTTCTCATGCGTCCCTGTCTTCTCATCATCCCAGTCCATCTCCAGGGTCTTCCAATCTGTCGTGGCCTTCCCAAGAGTGATAAGCTGCTAAACACCCAATATCATGTTGGTGTCTAGAATATCGACCACGAAAAAGTGGTCAGTCAATGTGTAGGTTCCCATCGTCACTGAAAGTTCAGGAACATAATGAGCACACGTCATGGTCTGATCTCCTGGGACCAAGACTGAAAACCCATCAAAGATCTCTGTCTGTATACCACTCCACTCAACCATCTAGGCATTGATGAAGTTGGGGGTTTCCCCACTGTCAACCAAAACTGATACGCACTAGCCACATACTGTCCCTCGTACACGTAGCGTTAGATACTTGGGAACTCCCTGCAACGCTGCAAGGGCCCCTCCAGTGGGTGCAAAAGATGCACCACTTGCCACTGGTGGTGGAGGTGGCAAAGGTCCCTGTATGGCATGGCTATCTCCTACCTCCACATCCTCCTCATCATCCTCTTCTCCACTACTCTCAGAGAAGACCTTAATAAAATGTGCTTTACCAGCAGCACATCTATGTCCTGGTGCCCATGGCTCCTAACAAGTGAAGCACAACCTCTTCTTCTTCAGCTCCCTCCTGGCATCATCGTCAAGCTGTACTCATCCTGGATTCCCCTTTGGAGGTGGAATCCTCACATCCTTCCCCTTAGACTGGAAAGTTTGTCCCTGGGGGTAAGGTGTCGAGGTCCTGGGTAAGACATCTTGTAACTCCCGGGTCCTATTGATATCGTCCTGGAGCATAGCTGGTCTAGTGGATCGGACTAGACCCCGAAGTGGCACTGCTAACCCCTCAACATACATATAGACCCTCCGTGCCGTGGAGAGGTCTAGCACCATCACGGAAACCCTAAAGAAATTTGCAATGTAGGTCTCTGGGCTCCCTATTTGTTTGAGCCTCGTCAGCTCAATGAAATGCTGCTTTGGATTCCTCCAATCAAATCGCTCCATCAGTCTCCTGGTAAACTTGGCGTATGATGTCACTGTGGAGTGCCCCAATGTAACCATCCCATGAAACCACCAATCCTGGGCCTTGCCATCCAAATGCAACGTTGCAAGCTTGATGGCCTCTGCCTCCAACATCTAGTTAAACTGGAAATAAATGTATAGCTTCTCCAGCCAAGACTTTGTCGAATTGTTTGATGAGCCATCAAACGTAGGCAAGTGGAATCTGCTCGCTGCACGGTGGGTGTCGCCATCATGGTAATTCCGGTACCCTCTGTGATGATCGTGGGGTCTGCTATCCTGCTGGAGCTGAACAAAATCTCTGAATGAGAGGGATTCCCTGAACTCCTACCCATAGGCCTAGTACTCTGCAAAATAATCACCCATATGCCGAGGCTCTACCTCCTACTAGGCTGCGGCCCCGTGTCTGCTCCTAAGAAGGTGGGCATGGTAGAGCGTGTAGGGGCATGTGAGGCCCCCTGCTGTGCAGTATCACACTACTCTAGCAAGTGATGGGATGCACCTAATCCCTCACTGATCTAAAAAACTCGTAGGCTCTCCCGCTGTCTGGCCTCTACTACCGTGAATCTCTGCCCCATCACCTCAATCTGCCTCGACAGATCCTGTATTGATTTGAGGAGCTTATCTGCAAATCTCTTCCCATCCTCATCTTCCATCTACTCTACGTCCATTACTGGCTCTCTCTATTTTGCGTCTACCACAGGAACACAATCTCCCTCTCTGTAGGTATTCTCCAACCTATGCCCAGTGTCTCTATATCTCTGACCTCTGTAACATATATAGGGTTTTTCCCCCGATGTCATAGATTACTAGCTCCAAAGGCTGAGCCAGATCTATGCTCTAATACCACTTTGATATGCCTAACCTATAATATTCCTCAAACCCCAGCAAAAACGTGAAGCAAATATGTGCAAATGATATAATAACCCAGAAGTGATAAAATACCAGTGGAACAATATATAATAATGTAAACTGGAAAATAAGCAGATACACAAGAAATGCAATGAGAAATGCTAAGCCATTTTATTATACTGAGCAACAAATGAGTACAAGAGGTGATTATACAGATGCCACCTCGACTTGCACAAAGCAAGTGAAGAAATACTCTCAGAATGACAAGAATGGCCTCTCTACGTGGATGTTGTTGTTGTGTTGTTGCTAGTGCTAGAAAACAAATGATGATTTGGGGCTGCTCCCCTCCTCGGAAAAAGCTAAAACTCTAGATTAGGGCTCTACTCAAGAATCCTAGAAAAACCCAGAAAGCTTTCCTGGAATGGCCTCACATTCATCTACATCCCAGCTGCTGGGAAATTGTCATGCTATTGCTACTACTGGAAATCGAATGAGAATCTGGGGCTTCTCTCCTCCTCAAAAAAGGCTGAAACTCTGGAATCGGACTCCACTCAAAAAACCCAGAAAAACCCAGAAAGATTTTTTGAAATGGCTGACCCCTGAAAATCACCCCCTTGGGGTTCTGCGCAGTTCCTCAAAGACGCTGATGAAACTGCTACTGAAATGCTGATGAAATTGCTGCTGAAATGCCAATAGAAATACTGCTAGAATGCCAATGGAAATACCTTTCCCGAGTAGGCACTCGAAGTCCCCGGGGGCTAAGGGTGAGATCTCCGAACGAAGACACTCAATGCACTAAACAGTGTTGCAAACTAGATAAACAGCTAGCATGCTCTAAGTCGACATGATTATCACAAATGCCCATAACCAGAATGATCCCAAATGAGGGGGTTCCTCTCTATTTTATAGCCTCTGCCTCTCACAATCCCTAGGCTCACTTTCTCCTACGTGATCCCCTTCTTGCCATGTTTTCCTTCCCTCCTGCGCAGTCCCTCCATGTGTCTGCGTGGGCCCCATTTCTGCATCCCCCTTTGGCCCCCTTGGTTCCCCCTTAAGTCATAATGTTGTGCTACCTAGGAAGTGACTTTTTATTCTAAAGTGAGTTATGTTCCCCCTTCCTCGCTTTTTATTTACAAATAACTATAGAAGGCAAAAATCGAAGAAAATCGAATATTCCAATTAGCCATAGCTAATTAGGATATTACAAAAATTAAGGCTATACTAATTCTAGAAGTAGACAAAGAGACATTTGTGCATGCAAGTTAATAAAGGTAGTTCTTATAAATTAATATTTCAAATAAAGAAATGGGGATGAAGTGGACGCCTAGATAGCATAAATATAGAAAGAGTAGTAACTACACGCCTTGAGAATTAGATAGGAGAAAAAATGAGAAGTCTCTTGTAGGGGAAAACCTCCTTTTACAATAAAACAAGTGCAAAATATGGGATTCCCTCTAAAACGAGGTCTCGTTACTATATATAATAAACAAGTGGTACAATAACAATTAAAGGCTTTAGAAAACTAATAAGGACATCACTAATATAACAGTAGAAATGTAATAACCCTATGTCTAGGCCTTAACTTTGCTTCTCCTCTACAAGCAAGTGTTTCCCTCAACACCTAATTGGCTATCAACTTTTTGCATTAGTATTCATCTTCCCATGTCACCTCTTCGAACAGTATGTTCTTATACTTGTTGAGGTACTCCATAATTACTTGATGTTGCAGTTGCTTGACCTATTGAAGAATCTAGGGCATGAAGTTAACGAGATTCTTCTTAGCATGATAACTATTTGTGAGGTATTTAACATTTATCTTGTTAGGATATTCTTTAATGTTAGTGTGTCTTCTTTAATTCATCAAATAGCTATCGTAACAAAGAGACAAGAACACAAATTTTTGGCTTTCTATTAGGGCCAAAACCTCTCCCTCTTGGAGAGGAAAACCTACACAAAATTCTTCTTATAGAGATTCCAATTGACGAATACCAAGACCATGGACCTTGAAATTCTATGCCCCTCCAAGACCAAGACACCAATCCTCTTCTTTGTTGCTGCTGAGATCATCATCATCACTACTGCTTCATTGAGGTTATCATCACTGCATTTTCACTGAGATATTCATTATAACAACGAGATCATTACTGCACCTCCATTGTCACATACTTACTGAGATATTCACTATTTCTTTATTGAGATCATCTCTGCATTCTGTAACTATGTTTTCATTGAGATCATGAATTAATTAAAACCATGCTAATGACTGTTACTGTGAGATCTGTTTATCACAATTACACCGAGATGGGATCACTAAGATTCATTGTGAATGTGTTCAATTATGACTTCATTCAGAACGTTGAGACAAAGTACGTCTCTATTTGATCACCGAACTATTCTCATTACAACTATTCTGAGACTTTGAATGAGATGTCATGTAAAATTTCTTTACAAGTGTGTTGGGTTTGTATCTCTCCATCACAGGTATGCCGAGACTATATTACATAGTGACTGTGTGTTATATGATTGCATGATATATTACTGTGTTGAAGATTGTGATCATCAGGAGGCTGAGACTGAGACTATCCTCCTCTTCGCAAGTACGTTGAGACTATAATGTTGCTTTTGTGATTACCCACGAAGGTGCAAAGGCAACCGAGTTTCCTGTATCTTATCCATTGTCCTAAAACACTATAATATCATATGAAAATCTCAGACAAGTTTGAGTTCTGCACCTATGATTTGCGGATACCCTAGCTGGGTATTTATAGTTGTTATGTCTCCATATTTAGCCAACATGAACCAATGAAGGGATGTGTCATCTTATGTGAGCCGACATGACTTACATTTAGTTCATTTGCTAGCTGATGTGAAGAGGATTGTGCTTGTCATTACTGGAGAGTTGTTAGACACCATTTTATAGACTTTTATACACTACATATATGATGAAGAAGAGCTATTTACATAGGTCTTTGACTCTTTGACTTTCCTAGACCTATGGAATGAGCAAGAAACTTATTCTTATAATTTACAAAAATAATATTTCTTTTTCTTGACAAGTACAAAGATCAAAATTATATTCATAAATACTAAACCTAGTTACACTTTCTTCAACATGACACTTGTTTCAAAGGATTTCTTATGGTTCTCGAAGTTTTCCCCATTTTTATTGACTTATAGCAAGATGATCTAAAAGGGGCTTATATCACTAATTGCATTATTTAAGAAAGAAACTTGGAAAAATGGATGTACATGTGAAGATGGAGGTAACTTCATTTTATAAGCCATCAGGGACATCTATTTGTATCATTGTATCCTTCCTCAGAAATACCCAATCCCCACTTGAAATTCCATTTCATTACAATGTTAATCTGCTTATTATTTCAGCTATATTGTGCTTCAAATTAAAAGTTAATTTCATAAGCAATGGTAAATGTTATTTTCTATGAAAATTGGTGGTAAATGAGTTGTCTACATTGTCCATTTGAAAAAATTAACCATGGGTCATTTATAGGGTGGTTTGGATCTTATTTGTTACCCTCTTCAATTAGTAACATGAGTTGTAATGTTAGAAAAAAATCATGGTGGGAGGCACTTATAAACATACCTTTTTCCATCCTTCTTGGAGGCTTAGTCATGTTTATGGTTTTCTCATATCAATTTCGTTTCAAATATTTGTGCTCTAGTTGCCACTTAATGATATTGTGCTTGTTGAATTGAGGCTTCTGTGATCCATATCAGGTTTACGAGAGATTTTTCGGCGTAAATCACAGGATCTATCATTTGTTGACGCATTTCAAACCAACTAGTGTGGTTCATCATCAGGAAGAACCACACTAGTTGGTTCGAAACGTGTCAAAAAATGATAGATCTTGTGATTTACGCAAAAAAATCTCTCGTAAACCTGATATTGTGCTAATTGTGAGGTAGTGTGTTATATGAAAGGATACAATATACATATTATACCTATCAATTCTTTATCATTGAAAGTGTCATTCATGCAAATAGTGGTGGTAAATAAGAATTTTCTCAAGTTTTTGGTTTTTGGTTGTAGGTCATTTGTTGGCTGGTTGGATTTCTATTTCTTAATGTCTCCACTTAGTAACACAATAATCATAAGGTTTCCATTGAAAGGTTAAGTTTATAGCTAGTTTAAATGTAGTAAACTATGCTCAATTTACGATCCATTATAAAAATATTGTTGCCATTGATGTCAACAAGGAATTGATATTGTTTATTTTATCATTAATGTCAAATTGATGTTATTTGTGATGACTTATCATTGATTTGATGCAGAGATGTTGACTCATGCTGAGGAGATTGGACAACTACGTCTTCTTGATCCTGACTTGTTGGAGAGGTAGTTCAACAATATGATGATGTAGAGGAGTTCCAAGTGCTTGGATAGGTCCTAGAGGTATTGAAGAAGGCGTCCGAGGAGTTGGGAGCATTTTCCCTAAGGCTTTATTGAGTTTTGGGCTAAAAAATAAGGTAACTCGAGTTGGATTAACACAACCTACGTTACCCCTTTAAGTAACGCTGTTCTCGAAGGAGTTATTTGTGTTACCTCCTGTAGGTGGAATTTTTCCCATTCCTTGCACATTCCAGTGATTTCCTTTGCTTGAAACTAAGGTAATTTCTCATGGTAATTGCTACAAAGTTCAGATTAAATTGATATATTGTTGGAATAAGTGTTTAAGGTGTTAATTCATTGATTATTTGAGTAGTGGAAAAGATGGGTCAGTGATCCGGATTTACACAGCAACGCAACATATTACAGAGATAACCATAAACACAAAGATGCAGTAAAACTAATACCTCATTTCATTAATGTAAATTACTGAGATATGCTTACAAACAAAAAATGGAAATAAATAGCTAGGGCAATGGTAGCTTATCTCTAAGAAGAGATGTGGTGGCTACATGCCTCTAAAATGTGTTACAATGAGGCTCGAAGGCCTATTTATTGTTGAAAAACAATAGAAAACCCTCATCCCGAAGCCTAACCCTAGAAGATGAAACGCCAAATTATGGGCCTAGTTTGAGTAAATTCGTACATCAATTTCCGAGGGTCGTAACTTTGGCACCCGGTCTCTGTTTGACGTGTACAAGAGCTCATTAGAAAGATCTATTTGAGCACTACAACTTCGGGAAGAGAAAATTCGGGCCATGGACCCACGTTGGTCCCAGATTTCCCAAAAAATGTCCTTTAGGGCCTCAAAATGGCTCCGAAAGTTTAGGACCCGAAAAATTGCTAAAAATAGTAAATTGTGCTACAATTACAGAAATTGAAAAACTGAAAGAGATAGTTGTATGGGTCCAAATGGGATAGGTGGGTGGCCACCAACATCCACCTCGATCATTCCTCCCCCCTTAGGAAGTAATGGTCCCCATTGCATTGAGTTCCTCCATCTGCTGAACTTGGTCCCTAGTGAACTGCTCTGCAATCTCAGATGTGTCCAGTAATGGTGGAAAGCATGGTCGAGGGCAATACACATTGAAAACTTGGTGCACGCGAAGGAATGGAGGAATGTTGTGCTCTAAAGCATTATTTCTCACAACCTTAGTAATGGTATAAGGACCATTTCGGCGTGGTTGAAGCTTCTGATGGGCTCTTGTAAGGCGTTCTTTCTGCAGATGCAACCAAACTTTGTTGCCCGCCTAAAGCTTGTGTGGTACCCCTGTGGGTGAGGAGAAGTTGTTCCTATGTTCTGTCATGACCGTATTCCTTTGCTGTTGTTGCTGCGTGGAGGAACCCTTCGTGGGGGTCGTAGATGTGGTGACAATCTTCCCTTACTTTGGGAGCGAATCAGACAGAAAATGAATTTCCTAGTCTGGGAGATGAGCTTACTGCCTTGCTTAGTAAAGATCAAAGAGGTGGCGGTAGGTGGGCTACCTCCGGTATCCTGTATAATGAATTATCCAAAGAAATAATGATAACATGAGGCTTTGAATCATACATAGCATGTCACCTCCACAAGTATGGTTGGCCTAATAATACATCACAAACATCTAGAGGTGTAACATCACACAATACCTCATATGTGAAGGGCTTGATGTTGTAGGGAAGGCAGCACTGTTGGCAATCTTTGAGATCTCTTCCTTCATGAAGCCACCTGATACCGTACGGTTGTGGGTGTGATGTAGTCGGTAGGCCCAACCGCTTCATGACCTCTACTGAAATGAGGTTCTTTTGGATGCCACTATTGACAATGAATTGTAGCGGCAAACCCTTCACCCACATCTGTGAGTGGAAAAGACATTCCCCTTCCTCTGGATCTTTGGGCTCATTCTTTTGGATCTTGGTGGTGGCAACAGTGATTCTGGGCTTCGCATTAATGATCTGCTTCGTTTTTCCATTCCCCTTTCGGGTTCTGAGTCAAGGTCGGAACATGCATCTAATTCTGAAGCGTTCAACTTGGCCACCAGCCACTGCTTGGTCCGACACTCACTTGTGTTATGAGTGGGATTCTTGTGGAACTCACACCACTTTCATGTGTCCTTCTTTGACTTCGTGGTTTTGTTCTTTACTTGCAGCTTCGATGAGTTGTCGTGGGTCACCCCACTTTAGCTTTGTCCTTTAGTCTTCGGATTTGTAGATCCAAAGTCTTGCTTCTTCTATTTGAACTTTTGCTCGATTTTGACAGCATATTGGTGTGCCATGCCAAGCGAGGAGATGTTCAGGAACTCCATCTCTTCCTGGATGTATCTATGTAGGCAGTCATTGTGTTTGAGTACCAAATGTAGCTCAAAGTCCTTGATACCCAACTATGTGTGAAGGGTAGGAAAAGTGTTTGTGAACTCCGGGACATCTTGGTCCCATCCCTGTTGCATTGTGGCCTATTTGATGTATTTGTCCTCATAGCCTTTGACAGCGTAGCACTACTCCTTGACAGCATCCCAGAATGAATCCCAAGTGGGTGCGGCTGAAAATAGTGAGCCCATACTTTCATTATTCTACTCGCAGTAGGTTTCCCACCAGTCCTTGACATGTGGGGCTACTTTGATAAAAGCGAAAACAATCTTTTCCCAACTCAAAAATTCATGAACAGAAAAATACCCATCTAGCAGATTTAACCATTTATCTAATGGCATATACATCTATTTGAGCCTCGAAGATGGGAATTTCAAAATTAACTTTCACCTTAAAAGGTGTGGCGTTTCCAGAGTAGCTTTTGGAAGCCGATGCATCGCCTCTGGGTAGCCGCTGAAGGATCTACACAAAGCTATCCATCATTGTGTTCCTTTGCCGCTCGAGGGATTCTTCGAGCAAGATTTTGATAGGATCTCCTACCCCCTAATCTTTCTTTTCATCTGCCATGGGAGGCCACTGGGATTTGCAAGGCTGGCCTTGCAAATGTTCGACGAGTTTAAGCCCTAACTCCTTATATCCGGACCTCGTTGGGGACATGCAAAGAAAAATAGAGAAAAAGAAACCACTCTGATACCACTGATCCAGATTTAAATAGGAACGCAACAAATTACAAAGGTAACCATAAACACAAAGATGCAATGGAAATAATACTTCATTTCATTAATGTAAAATACTGAGATATGCTTACAAACAGAAAATGAAAATAAATAGCTAGGGCGATGGTAGCTTATCTCTGAGGAGAGATGTGGTGGCTACATGCCTCTGAATTGTGTTACAATGAGGCTCGAAGGCCTATTTATTGTTGAGAGACAATGGAAAACCCTTAACATCCCAAAATGTAATCCTAGAAGATGAAACACCGAATTGTGGGCCCCATTTGGGTAAATTGGTACATCAATTTCCCAAGGTCGTAACTTTGGCACCCAATCTCCGTTTTGACGCATACAAGAGCTCGTTAGAAAGAACTATCCGAGAAATACAACTTTTGGAAGAGAAATATCGGTCCGTGGACCGATGTTGCTCCCAGATTTCCCAAAAAACGCCATTTAGGACCTCAAAACGGCTCCGGAAGTTTAGGACCCAAAAAAATGCTAAAAATAGTAAATTGTGCTACAATTACGAAAACTATAAAACTAAAATAGACAGTCGTGGGGGTCCAAATGGGATAGGTGGGTGGCCACCAACATCCACCTGGATCATTCCTCCCCCCGTAGAAAGCAATGGTCCCCATTGCTTTGAGTTCCTCCATCTGCTGAACTTGGTCCCTGGTGAGCTGTTCTGCAATCTCAGATGTGTCCAGTAATGGTGGGAAGCATGGTCGAGGGCGATACACATTGAACACTTGGTGCAGGCAAAGGAATGGAGGAATTTTGTGCTCCAAAGCATTATTTCCCATAGGCTTAGTAATGGGGTAAGGACCATGTCAACGTGGTCAAAGCTTCTGATGGGCTCTTGTAAGGCATTCTTTCTGTAGATGCAACCAGACTTGGTTGCCCGCCTGAAGCTTGTGCGGTACCCTTGTAGGTGAGGAGAAGTTATTCATGTGTTCTATCATGACCGTATTCCTTTGTTGTTGCTGCTACGTGGAGGAACCCTTCACGGGGGTCATGGATGTGGTGACGATCTTCCCCTTACTTTGGAGTGAATCAAACAGAAAATGAATTTCCTAGTCTGGGAGATGAGCTTGCTACCTTTCTTGATAGAGATCATAGAGGTGGCAGTAGGTGTACCTCCGGTATCCTGTATAATGAATTATCTAAAGAAATAATGACAACGCAAGGCCTTGAATCATACACAACATGTCACCTCCACAAGTATGGCTAGCCTAATAATACATCACAAACATCCATAGGTGTAACATCACACAATACCTCGTCTGTGAAGGGCTTGATGCTATAGGGAAGGCAGCACTGCTGGAGAACTTTGAGATCAGGTGCTTCATGAAGCCACCTGATACTATACAACTGTGGGTGTGGTGTAGTCGGTAGGCCCAATCACTTCACAACCTCTACTAAAATGAGGTTCTTTTGCCTGCCACTGTTGACAATGAATTGTAGCGACTAACCCTTCACCAACATCTGTGAGTGGAAAAGACATTCCCCCTCCTTTGGAACTTCGAGCTCATTCTTCTAGATCTTGGTGGTGGCAATAGTGACGTTGTGTTCTACATCAATGATCTGCTTCCCTTTGCCATTCCCCTTGTCAAGTTTTGACTTAGGGTTGCAACATGCATCCGATTCTGAAGCCTTCAACTCAGCCACCAGTGACTCCTTGATCTGACACTCACATGTGTTATGAGTGGGACTCTTGTGGATTTCACACCACTTTCCTATGTCCTTCTTCAACTTCGTGGTGTTGTTATTTTCTTGCGGCTTCGACGGGTTGTCTTGGGTCACCCTGCCTTCACTTTGTCCTTTGGTCTTCAGATTTGCAAATCCAAAGTCTCGCTTCTACTGTTTGAACTTTTGCTCGATTTTGACAGCGTATCGGTACACTGTGCCGAGCAAGGAGATGTTCAGGAACTCCATCTCTTCTTGGATGTATCTATGTAGGCAATTGCGGTATTTGAGTACCAAATGCAGCTCAGATTCCTTGATACCCAACTGTGTGCGAAGGGTATGAAAAGTGTTTGTGAAATCCAACACATCTTGGTCCCGTCCTTGCCACAGTGTGGTCCATTTGATGTGTTTGTCCTCATAGATTTTAACAGGGTAGTATTACTCATTGACGGTATCCCAGAATGAATCCCAAGTGGGTGCGACTGAAAATAGTGAGCTCGTACTTTCATTCTTCTGCTCGTAGTAGGTTTCCCACCAGTGCTTGACGTGTGGGGCTGCTTTGAGAAGAGCGAAAACAATCTTTTCCCAACTCGAAAATTCATAAACAGAAAAATACCCATCTAGCAGATTTAACCATTTATCTACGGCATCTGTGTCTATTTGACCCTCAAAGATGGGGATTTCAAAATTAACTTGTACCTTAAATGGTGTGGCGTTTCCAGAGTAGCTGTTGGAAGCCGATGCATTGCCTCTGGGTAGCCGCTGAAGGATCTGCGCAAGGCTATCCATCATCGTGTGCCTTTGCTGCTCGCGGGCTTCTTCAAGTAAGATTTTGATAGGATCTCATGCCCCCTTGTCTTTCTTTTCATCCGCCATGGGAGGCCGTCAGGATTTGTGAGGCTGGGCTTGCAAAGTTTCGACTAGTTCAAGCCCTAACTCCTTATATCCCGACCTCGTTGGGAACATGCAAATAAAAGTGGAGAAAAAGCAGACCACTCTGATACCACTGATCCAGATTTAAATAGGAATGCAAGAAATTATAGAGATAACCATAAACACAAAGATGCAATGGAAATAATACTTCATTTCATTAATGTAAAATACTGAGATATGCTTACAAACAGAAAATGGAAATAAACAGCTAGGGTGATGGTAGCTTATCTCTAAGAAGATATGTGGTGGCTACATGCCTCTGAATTGTGTTACAATGAGGCTCGAAGTCCTATTTATTGTTGAGAAACAATGGAAAACCCTTAACATCCCAACACCTAACCCTAGAAGATGAAACGCCAAATTATGGGCCCCGTTTAGGTAAATTGGTACATCAATTTTTGGGTTCGTAACATTGGCACCCGATCTCCGTTTGATGCATACAAGAGCTCGTTAGAAAGATCTATCTAAGAACTACAACTTTGGGACGAGAAACATCAGTCCATGGACCCATGTTGCTCTCAGATTTCCCAAAAAACATTGTTTAGGGCCTCAAAACGGCTCCAGAAGTTCAGGACCCGAAAAATTGCTAAAAATAGTAAATTGTGCTACAATTACGGAAACTGAAAAACTGAAAGAGATAGTCGTGGGGGTCCAAATGGGATAGGTGGGTGGCCACCAACATCCACCTCAATCATTCCTCTCCTTGTAGGAAGCAATGGTCCCCATTGCATTGAGTTCCTCCATCTGCTGAACTTGGTTCCTGGTGAGCTGTTTTGCAAACTCGAATGTGTCTAGTAATGGTGGGAAGCATGGTCGAGGGTGGTACACATTGAACACTTGGTGCAGGTGAAGGAATGGAGGAATGTTGTGCTCCAAAGCATTATTTCCCACAGGCTTAGTAATGGTGTAAGGACCGTGTCAACATGGTCAAAGCTTCTGATGGGCTCTTCTAAGGCGTTCTTTCTGTAGATGCAACCAGACTTTGTTGCCCACCTGAAGCTTGTGTGGTACCCCTGTGGGTGAGGAGAAGTTATTCCTGTGTTCTATCATGACCGTATTCCTCTGTTGCTGCTATTGCATGGAGGAACCCTCCGTGGGGGTCATGGATGTGGTGACGATCTTCCCCTTACTTTGGGAGCAATCAGATAGAAAATGAATTTCCTAGTCTGGGAGATGAGCTTGCTGCCTTTCTTAATAGAGATCATAGAGGTGGCGGTAGGTGGGCCTACCTATAGTATCCTGTATAATGAATTACTCAAGGAAATAATGACAACGCAAGGCCTTGACTCATACATAGATTGTCATCTCCACAAGTATGGCTGGCATAATAATACATCACAAACATCTAGAGGTGTAAAATCACACAATACCTCGTCTGTGAAGGGCTTGATGTTGTAGGGAAGGCAACACTGCTGCCAAACTTTGAGATCTCATGCTTCATGAAGCCACTTGGTATTGTACGACTGTGGGTGTGGTGTAGTTTGTAGGCCCAACCGCTTCACGACCTCTGCTGAAATGAGGTTCTTTTAGTTGCCATTGTCGACAATGAATTGCAGCGGTGAACCCTTCACCCACATCTGTGAGTGGAAAAGATGTTCCCCCTCCTTTGGATCCTCGGGCTCATTCTTTTGGATCTTTGCAGTGGAAACAATGACGTTGGACTCCGCATCAATGATCTACTTCCTTTTGTTATTCCCCTTGTCGGGTTCTGACTCAGGGTCAGAACATGCATCTAATTTTGAAGCCTTCAACTCGGCCACCAGCGACTGCTTGGTCTAACACTCACTTGTGTTATGAGTGGGACTCTTGTGCATTTCACACCACTTTCCTGTGTCCTTCTTTGACTTCGTGGTGTTGCTCTTTTCTTGTGGCATTGACAGGTTGTCTTGGGTCACCTCGCCTTGGCTTTGTAATTTGCTCTTCAGATTTGCAGATCCAAAGTCTCGCTTCTTCTGTTTGAACCTTTTCTCAATTTTGACAGCGTATTGATACATCGTGCCGAGCGAGGAGATGTTTAGGAACTCCATCTCTTCCATGATGTATCTATGTAGGCAGCTGCAGTATTTAAGTAACAAATGCAGCTCAGAGTCCTTGATACCCAACTATGTACGAAGGGTATGAAAAGTGTTTGTGAACTCCGGCACATATTAGTCCCATCCCCGCCACAGTGTGGTCCATTTGATGTATTTGTCCTCATAGCTTTTGACAGGATAGTACTGCTCCTTGATGGGATCCCGGAATGAGTCCCAAGTGGGTGCAGCTGAAAATAGTGAGCTCGTACTTGCATTCTTCTGCTCATAGTAGGTTTCCCACCAGTCCTTAACATGTGGGGCTTCTTTGAGAAGAGCGAAAACAAACTTTTCTTGACTCGAAAATTCATGAACAAAAAAATACCCATCTAGCAGATTTAACCATTTATCTATGGCATCTGCGTCTATTTGACCCTCGAATATGGGGATTTCAAAATTAACTTGTACCTTAAATGGTGTGGCATTTCCAGAGTAGTTTTTGGAAGCCGATGCGTCGCCTCTGGGTAGCCGCTGAAGGATTTGCGCAAAGTTATCCATCATCGCATTCCTTTGCCGCTCGAGGGCTTCTTCGAGCAAGATTTTGATAGGATCTCATGCCGCCTTGTCTTTCTTTTCATCCACCATGGGAGGCCATCAGGATTTGCGAGGCTAGTCTTGCAAAGTTTCGACCAGTTCAAGCCCTAACTCCTTATATCCAGACCTTGTTGGGGACATGCAAAGAAAAACAGAGAAAAAGCAGACCGCTCTGATACCACTGATCTAGATTTAAATAGGAACGCAACAAATTATAGAGATAACCATAAACACAAAGATGCAGTGGAAATAATACTTCATTTCATTAATGTAAAATACTGAGATATGCTTACAAACAGAAAATGGAAATAAATAGTTAGGGCAATGGTAGCTTATCTCTAAGAAGAGATGTGGTGGCTACATGCCTCTGAACTGTGTTACAATGAGGCTCAAAGTCCTATTTATTGTTGAGAAACAATTGAAAACCTTTAACATCCCAAAACCTAACCCTAGAATATGAAACACCAAATTGTGGGCCCCGTTTGGGTAAATTGGTACATCAATTTCCCGGGCTCGTAACTTTGGCACCCGATCTCTATTTGATGCATACAAGAGCTCATTAGAAATATCTATATAAGCACTACGACTTTTGGAAGAGAAACATTAGTCTGTGGACCCATGTTGCTCCCAGATTTCCCAAAAACGTCATTCAGGGCCTCAAAATAGCTCCAGAATTTCAGGACCCGAAAAACTGCTAAAAATAGTAAATTGTGCTACAATTACGGAAACTGAAAAACTGAAAGAGACAATCATGGGGGTCCAAATGGGATAGGTGGGTGGCCACCAACATCCACCTGGATTAGTCAAAAAGGTTAAATAGATGAGAAAATAAATCATTGTGAGGCTACATGGTGGAGCATAGGGTGACTAATAGTCAGTGAAGATAGAGGAGAGCGAGCTCCTGCAATAGAGAAGGCACACAGAGGTAAATGGAAATATAATGCAATGATCATTGAGATGAATGAAGAGTCAGTCAGTGATCAAATTTGAAAATATTGTAGTAGAGTTTGATGGATCATTTCAAACCCTGAGGGAAAAATATGTTTTTGTTTTAGTAAAGAGTTTTCAACATGGGTAGAGATTATGGATCAAAGATTAAAGTGATAGAAAAAAAGTATTTAATAGCTATAGGTTTATGTGACTAATGTTATTGTAATTGCAAGGGAAGTGGCAATAATTCGAAGGAATGAATTATTGTGTGTTTTATTGTATTCATGGTTGTGTTATTTGGACACATATTACTACTATGTATTGTCTACATAGTTTGTATCTTGCAGTGAGAGGTATTGAGTTAGTTGTGTGTGAGGCGTTTGATTCGGCTAACGCATGAGATCCATAGATTATGTATGTTGTTAGTTTTTGTTGAGAGTTGTGTTGTCGAGTGATGTTATGTTGCTATATTGAGGGTTTTTTTATTGATCATGATGTATGTTTGTGTGTGAGAAAGTTATGTATTGATGGGTTTTTGACTCAGTTGATTTACTTATTGCATGAGCGACTCCAGTGTGAAAATCAAATGAAATTAGGCCCGCTATTTTTATTGATTGGGGGATATTGACCATAGTTTGAAAATAGATGAAATGAGGTCCATGAGATGTGGTGAGGGTTGGGGCCTTCTATGAGAAAGTGTTGGCTTGTGTAGTCAGGATGTAGTGGATTCCTTTAGGTGGTGGCCTGAGAACATGGGAGTGGTGGTTGGATAAGACTTATTGGGAGTAGTGGCTTCCACCAGGTGGTGCCCTGTAATATTGAGGGAGTAATGTATTACAACATGTTGTGGCCTGCAAATTTCTTCGTGGTTGATGTCTGGAGCAAGTAGTGGCTCGCATGATTAGCAACTGGTGGCTTGTACAATAGTGGTGACTAGTGAATCAAATGTAAAATCATTTTACTTAACAGAAGAGATGAAAACGAATACAATATGCCGACAATGGTTTTTATCCTTGTGGTTTCCACCTTATATCTTATATCTCATGTTATTGTTATTTGTCATACCATTTTACATTTGTGTCAAATGGTCCTATATTTCATCCCTGGTACAGAGGAGGATTGATGAAATCTTGGTTGACGAATAAAAGGAGAGCCAAAATTTAGAGGGTGAAGCCAAAAGGGAGAGCCAAAATTTAGAGGCCGAAATCAAATCGGAAAGGCCGCCATCAGGAAACCAATTTCGAAGAAGGCTCAACAATTCAGAACCCCAATATCAGAAGGACCAACAAGAAACGTATCAAGATTTTTGGATATCGGAGGTCGGAACATGAAAGGGGACCTCAATGGTTTATTTAAAAGTGGACCCTAAATGGGGTATCATAGCCTAATATCAGAAGGCTAGACCTCAAAGCAGAGTGATATTGGAACCTCAGAGTTCTGTAACTCCTTAATTATTTAAATTCTTATGAAAAACACCAAGGTTCCCAAGACGAGGAAATACAAAGGAAATCATTGAAAAACCAAGGACCCTAGAGACCCTTTCTCTCTCCTCCAAGAGGACACATGGCAGCAAGTGATTGGCCTCGGAGGAGCAAACGTGGTAGATGATGTCAGCATGATGTGGCCGTACACTAGACATGTGGTAGTTAGTTTTAGGGTTTTTAGGTGGCCTTGTGTGGAAAATTGGGGTCACACTTTTGACCACTATGGAAGCGCCATGTGGCAATGATGACTTTAACATATTAGAGGTCGTAAATATCTAAACTCCTTTATAAAATATTTAAAAAAAAAATCTAATGAGAAGGGATTTTAATGTAGGCTGGAACATGATCATGACAGATCCAAAGAACCCAGAGTGGAGAGAAGATTTAGCACCTAAGTGTTGTGGATCATATCGGGGGTGTGGATATCGGAACTCCAATCCTAATCAATATTTAAAAAAATTCCGATAAAAGGGGTTTCAATATTGAATGGTGTCTGGTCACAAGGACCCAAAGAACCAAGGGAGAAAACCAGGGCCGAGCCCCCAAGTACTATGGAGCTAATAGGGGATGAAGATAGCAAAACTCTGACGTGAACAAGCACTTGGTCCTAGGGATTCAAAAGAACTAAGGGCAAGAGCAGATAATATTGAGAGATGGGCCCCCAACAATGTTCTAGAGGCCTTATCACCTAAGCCTTAAATCATCAGTTATGACACCCGGTTCTATGGCGGAAATACAATAAGGTGGCCAAGAAAAAAGGAGATAAAGACATTAGAACTTCGTGGTTTCGTAATGTTTCTTTTAAATAGTGTTACGATGGGTGAAGGATTTCATACTAAAACACAAAAGTTCTATAGCGATGGTCACAAGTAGTGGTCCTATGGTGGATAAAATGAAAGGGCTAAGCATAAGGGGGGCTAAAGGTGTCAGACTTCATGTTGTTGTAATGTAATTTTAAATAAAGTTACAATGAGTTGCAGCTCCGAAGTTGCACTATGGTAATGTTACAAGATGTATTGGGCCCCTATAATGTAGCATAAAGGTAATAAAGAATGGATAAGTTGGAAACTAAGTTGCAAAACACCTCCACTCTGCCACACTGATGAGCGCTATTATTGTAGCAAGGATGTTGCAACTCCTGGGCTACCAACTTTACTTATCAACCCGAGGTTCATACAGACTTGGAAGTGACAGTGCTATATGCACAAGTAAAAGTGAAGTTCTTCCCTATTGTCACTGTTCATTCAATGAGAGAACCCCAGAGGTTCCAAGCCAGACTTCTATAGAGTCAGAAGAAGCTTGATTCTTTTATGGAAGAACAGCAAATTTATTCTAAGAAAGCTACTCTACTATAGTAATGAGGAAAGAAACATGTAATGCTAAATCACACCTTATCCTAATTAACCATTTAAATAGCTATGCTAAGTAGAATTGCTAAATCAACACTAACCTAATGCTATTATCTAAGTTACCGAAGTAAAGAGCATCCAACCATACTAATGTGTAAGTAAGAAAACTAAACTAAATCTGTTTTCACTTTTTTGGTTTTCTTTGGTAAAATCAAGCATGCAATTTAATTGTTCTTGTGGATGTGACAGGTGGATGGAAGATGGTTAATGATGGCTAGAAGTTTTATGGAGTGGTTTGATGGTGTGGAAAGGTCCCAGGAGGATTTTTGTGACTTCATAGAGGTTCCCCATCAATTCGGCCTCAAAACAAGCCATTTCAAGAAAACTTACAAGATGTACTAGAAACCTACAGGATGATCCTGTAGGAATTATAGGAAACCTACAAGATGCAACAGAGAGCTAATTGTGAGGTGTTGGGAAGCTTGGGAAGCTTGGTAATGGTGTGTGATGAGTGGGATAGGGTGTTAGAAGGTCTAGGAACACTTAGGAGTCAATATCCAAGAGAAGCGATGGCTAGATTCACTCAATGTGTCTAGGGGAATTTCAATAAAAAAGGACAAAGAAATTAGTGGGGGTGATGGTGGAACAGGAGATGGTCGAGGTGGATGAGGTGGAAGATGGATGCTTGTGATGAAGCCTAGACCTCCTCCTGAGGTACCTACAATGCTTAAAACATGTGTGTCTTCTAAGAACTATGCAACAAGATACATTTTCATAAACTAGAAAAGCATGAATCAATTGCCCACATTATGCATGAAGAAAGTGATGAAGGAAATGAGAACTTGAGTGAGATATTATTGCAGAAATAGAGTAATAGAAAAATATGACAATGAAATGAACCAAGTACTGAATCAAGATAACAAACTCCAAAGCTCATGCAAGAACTAGAAATCTGTGTTTTTGGGGTTGCTGAAGGGTCTCTTCTTCAAGTCATGGTCCCGGAGGGAGGAGGTGAGGCCGAGACACCTACTGAAAAACTTATGGTGATCTATATCTCCTTGCTAACCTGCTAATTGAAAGAAGGCACAAATGGAAG
Source organism: Pinus taeda (assembly GCA_000404065.3). Classification (NCBI taxonomy): domain Eukaryota; kingdom Viridiplantae; phylum Streptophyta; class Pinopsida; order Pinales; family Pinaceae; genus Pinus; species Pinus taeda. Next base: position 56,269 of record APFE030710613.1, on the reverse strand, counting down.
TAAACTAAAATACAACCACTCTACTCTACACTGTTGCAATGGAAATGCAGCTACTTAAGCAAATGAACAAGTAAACCATGATTCTATGCTAGCATACATGTACAATAATGAGGAGCCTTGGCTACTAGGGTTGGGACCTAACCCAAGAGCTTCAGCCCTCTGAGCTAACTCAATGCTGGCTCAAAACAAAACTCATTCTTATTATAAAAACAATGGATTACATCAAAACTGTCACAAGTCTTGCAGCTCGAAAATAGAGTAGAATTTTACAATCCAAAAATCTGAATCCTGCTGAGGTCCTAGACCTTTCTAATTATACATCTGAATTCTCCAACGACTTCCTTAAAATTAGGGAGGCTCGGCTCCCAAACTCGAGATAAACTAGTGCTTTGTCTTTCACTTGCTCGGCTGCCTTCTAGTCCTTATGATTTGGTTGTTTGCACTCCGAGTTGATGGAGGAATATTTGAATGGAGGGGTAGTAAATGAGGAGGATATACCTCCTATAATTCCTCTCCCTTGTCCCATTCGAGTTTTGACCAAGATATTTTCCAAAATTCCTTGATTTTGTCCTTTAATCCTGCATTAAATGCACATTAGACCTCAAAGAAAAATATCCAACTCTAACTCATCTCATAAGCAAAATATAATCAAAAGTATGCAATAAGTTGTGAGAATAGTTGGTTTGACTAGGCTAGGAGGTGAATCAAGGCCCATATAATTACCCAATGATGAGGCTCATCATCACCCCCTATTGAAAGTGTTACTCATCCTCTAAGGAACTTAGTCAATGTCCATGTCCTTCGTGGCTCTAGTAGCCTCTCTGACATCCCATGCCTCTACTGTGGTATCTTCTTCTTGTTCATAGAAGCCTACTTTCTGTTCTACTTCTTCCCACTGCCTCTTTTCCTCTTCTTATTTTCTCCCTTCTAGCATCCTTAGGAGTACTATTGGACTGAGTTTTAGGACTATCCAATTGACCTTCAACCTTTGCATTGATTGCTTATACATAGGTGTCCTATTGAGTGCCTCTCTGAACCTTTGAGGGGAGTGATATTCTCTGATCTTCAAGTTGTGTGGTAGTGTGTTCCATCTCCTTAGGCCGACATGTATACTATCGTCTCCTAGCAGCCTAAAAATATCCTCAAAATGTGAAATTGCTTGCTCTTGGGCAGCAAGATATCTAGGTGCCAGCTAAGGATCATTTGCAATCATATTGCAGGTGTTGATTAGGGCCATGGGATTTTATTTTTCAACTCTAATGAAAATAGGTTCATTTTTCTCTCTAGCCAATATTCTTTTCATCTCTGCAGCCCTTCACTCCTCATGGTTCATCCATGATGCCAAATCCATTAATTATAGATCTCCTAGCTTGGCATTAGGATCCCAAACATTCATGTCTATGAGGCCATGTCATGCAAGTAAAACTCAACCATTTTGGCCCTCTCCTCTAGTGTACTTGATCACAAAGATCAATAAACTGCTTGTAGTCCTGAGATGGCATGGTGCCCCTTTGTGCTAGTGTTTTAACCTGAAACTACAACCATTGTTATTTGAGGTAAAGAGCATAACATTTAGTTGGAATCCTACACTGGATGGCCTCCAAGGAGAGGCTGGCCATACACGCTAGTTGGTTCTCCCTTTCCTACAACTGTCCCCTCAGCCATGCATTTTCCCTCTCAAGTTGATCTCTCATTATTGCTTCTCTGTCCTTGAAGCCAATTAGCTCTTTACCCATTTCTTTGAGCTTCTCTTCCATCTATCCAATGTCTTCCACCCCTTTGGACTGGGCGATTTGCGTCCATCGGTGGGTTCTGGCCCTCTCCTTCTCAAGTTCGAAAAATAATGGGATGGCAAATTTTTGAGGTATCACCCTGCCTCCTTCAATAAACCAGTAGTAAGAATCTAGGTTACGTTGGGGGCTTGATTCCTTTGTTTCATTGTCTTCTTCTTTTGTTTCTTTAGTGAAAATCTCTGGTTCCCCTACCTTTCCTTCCAATTTCTATGCTTCCTGCAGTTTTTGCAAAGTATCCTATAGGACTGTTTTTGCTTCCTATAGGTTTTGTTGCTAAGGAAGTTGATCTAGTACTAGGCCTCCTTACATAGGTAATTGGTGACTTAGGGGAAGGCATTTTGTCTCTTGGTGCAGGGGAATCTTCAATCTCAATAGGAATTTTTGTGGATATTTGTGGCTTCCCTTGTTTGATTCTTGTGCTCTTTCTTGTTTTGAAATATAGTGGGGTTTTCCTCCTTCTTTTCACTTTTTGCTTGACTAGGGTGCTGAGAGTAGTGAGGGCAGCTGCTGTCTCCCTCTCAGTAGCCTCTCGAGACACTCGAGGTGACTCCTCTTTGTGTTCTTCCTTTTTTGTTTTAATGCCTTCCTCCTCTCTGTTTTTATTATCTCCTTCCACTTGTTATTCTTCCTCATCCCCATCAGTTTCTTCCTTAGTTTCCTCCTCTCTTTCATCATCATCTTCCTTATCAACTCCCTCTTCTTCTTCTGCTTCCTCATGTTCCTCTGTATCAACTTCTTCTTTTTCATCCACCTCATCCTTATCAAACTTTGTATCTTCTTCTTCCTGTTTTGCCTCCTCCTCACTGACAGAAGGATTAACATCATAAGTGAGGGTTTTTATGTCATCCTCTGCTGGCAAGTCTATGAAGACTGACCATGTTATAGGGATTCTGAGGTTTTGGAGGGCATCCTCAATGAGGATCCTGATCAACCCATGGTGAGCCAATTGTTGGGAATTCCCTTCCTTTACTTTGTTGCTGGATTCTATGAGTGATTTCATCAAGAAATAGGGTATGTTGAGTCTTTGGTGAACTAGTGTTTCTACCCCAAATATTAATTCTTCAAGGATCCTAAAATGGTAGCAATAGACAACACTATATCTACCCTCACATGAGATATATTTGATGTGTTGGTGGCCTACCTCGCTCCATAGGTATGGCAGACTGTCCCTCCTAAATCCATTTTTATCCTTTGTGGGTTCTTCACCTTCTAAAAATAATTTCCTTTTTGCCACCTAACTGTCTGCTTTGGCTTCTTTTCTCCATGGAATTCCTAGGGGAAGTGTGGTGACCCTACTGGTGAGCTCTGGGGTGAGATCTATAGTGAGGCCTCTAACTTAAATAGTGGCATGGATTCTATTGTGTGGAGTGAGGGAATGAGAAAATTCTTGAGCCACCTCATCATCATACCCTGTGAATTTATTGAAAAACCCCATCCAGTTGTGTCTTGTAAAGATTTCAAGCACTTGGGGGTGTTGTTGTATACTCAAAGTGTTTGTGGGTTCTCTTCTATTAAACTCTCCTGTAATCTTGCTTGTGAGGCTTGAGGAGAAAATCAGAGGGTTGACACACAAAAAAAATTAAATTCAGGAGTAAAACAGAGTTTACTGTGTATGTAATTCACCTCCTACAGTTGCTAAATTCACTAGATGTCAGAGCATTTTTAGTTCATTTTCTTGTAAATGGGGATGGATTTTTATAACCTACCTCTTTAGAATGGTGGTAGTGGGAAATTCCTGTGATATCCCCTCTTGATCTCTTCTCTGCCTATCCTATAGGCTGCCTCTTTGTATCTTGTAGACTACTCCTGTAGACTGTATCTTGTAGATTGTTCCTGTAGGAATGCATGTGCATGCTCCTATAGAAATTCTCTTGTAGTACTATGGATCCTTTCTTCTGGTGGGTGGCCAGAGTTATGAGAGTGACTTGAGTGAGGGAGTTTCGAGGATGTGGAATGCATGAGTCAATGCAAACAATGTTTTATTTCCTTTTATGGTGTTTCAAGGTGAGGTGGTGTGCTGGCAGCAGAGGTACGTTGCCATTTTTGGACTATTGGTCCCCACTACCACCTCATCATTTCCACTCCTCATAATCAGCTCCCATCTTGTAGATCCGTAGTTAACCACTTCTTGTTGTACTGCTCTTCTATCTTTGATTTGACTGTAGCCACGTGTAAGAGGACACCTAAGCTTGCATGTGATGATTGAACGAAGGTGGCAAAGTTATCTAGCCACCTTTTCACTTATAAACCAACTATCTCGTAACCCTTACAACTTTTTATCAAATGATGCATATGAGTGAGTGAGCGGGATACTTACCTATAGTTTTAATGCCATTTTGTAGTTATCGAAGACTAGAGGTGTTGCGTTGTTTATTTTCTGCATGGTCATTCTTCTTCCTCCTCTTGATATCTGTTGATGTTTTCTTGGCTTTTGCAGGTGTTTGTGACAGAAGATCTGATGTTTCTACTGTTGTGAAGCTCTTGGATCATCCTAGTGAAGACCTGTAGCTGATGATTGACATCTTGTGGGATAGGTTGCTACAGGATGTCCTGTAGCTGCTTCTCCCTCAGAATTCCTTAATCATGTTGTCGATTGGGCTGTGAGGATGGTGAAATGAATGGACAGAGGGAGTAGAAGTGTGTGTGGAGCAAGGGACATTCAGGTAATGTTCTTACTCTTCTATGTTTTTCCTTTTCTTTTCATAACTGGAAAAAACTGATCTCTTTTTGATTTGAATGGTGAGTGCAGGGATGATGATAATGGACGAGGTGAGGGGATAGATCATGTCTAGGATGAATTTTAGGGACCTAAAAAACCTACCAAGTGCCCTCAGATTGCTTCCTATAGGTTTTCTGGGCCACTGTAATTCCTACAAGATCATCTTGTAGGTTTTCAGGGGACCCTGTCGGAATACAGGGGATCCTATAGAAAACACAATCTACACATAATTTGAAGCAGTGGAGTGGAAAACGATAGAAATGATGGAGGGATGCATGCTAAGGAGTGGACGAGATGGATACATGTGACGCAGGGTTCCCTTTGGATCCTCTTTTTTCTCCTTGATTGTCTTTCTCGCCCACATGCAAATAACAATTATATATTTTCCTCTTTTTTTTTTTTTTTT
>APFE030710613.1:31172-43054 GCA_000404065.3 Pinus taeda | reverse complement strand
GAATCAAGATAACAAACTCTAAAGCCCATGCAAGAACTAGAAGTCTGTGTTTTTTGGGTTATTGAAGGGTCTCTTCCTCAAGTCATGGTCCCAGAGGAAGGATGTGAGGCCGAGACACCTATTGACAACCTTATGGTGATATTTTTATCCTTTCTAACCTACTAATTGAAAGAAGGCACAAATGGAAGCAAACTAAAATACAACCAATCTACTCTACACTGTTGTAATGGAAATGCAACTACTTAAGCAAATGAACAATTAAACTATGAATCTATGCTAGCATACATGTACAATAAAGAGGATCCTTGGCTACTAGGATTGGGCCCTAACCCAAGAGCTTTAGCCATTTGAGCTAACTCAGTTATGGCTCAAAGCAAAACTCATTCTTATTATCAAAACAATGGATTACATCAAAACTGTCACAAGTCTTGCAGCTCGAAAATAGAGTAGAGTTTTACAATCCAAAAATTTGAATCCTACTAAGGTCCTAGGCCTCTCTACTTATACATATGAAGTCTCCAATGACTTCCTTAAAATTAAGGAGGCTCGGCTCCTAAAATTGAGATAAACTAGTGCTTTGTCTTTCACTTGCTCGACTGCCTTCTAGTCCTCGTGATTTGGCTGTTTGCACTCCGAGCTAATGGAGGAATATTCGAATGGACGGGTAGTAAATTAGGAGGATATACCTCCTATAATTCCTCTCCCTTGTCCCATTCGATCTTTGACCAAGGTCTTTGCCAAAATTCCTTGCTTTTATCCTTTAATCCTGCACTAAATGCACATTAGACCACAAAGCAAAATATCCAACTCTAACTCATTTCATAAGAAAATTATAATCAAAAGTATGCAATAAGTTGTGAGAATAGTTGGTTTGACTAAGTTAGGAGGTGAATCAAGGCCCATATAATTTACCCAATGATGAGGCTCATCACACAACAAATCATAGTCCACTCCAGAAAGAGGGAGTTTACGCAGTTAGAGGGAAAAATCAACATGAGAAGTGGCAGGTAACTAAGGGAGGAATATCATAACAAAGGTGTGGCCAGATCATGAGCCCACCACTAATCTAGATACTAGATCCTGAGTGCACCTAATGATATCAGAGGAATCAACATGGAGATTTTTCTTGTGTCAATCATGACACCTCTTGTTTCTCACGTTTTGTTATTTTTTTTTTCATTTTCAAGAAAATAGTCAAGTCAATTAGGTAATCATTAGGACAATCAGGCTAGTCACACACTTAGACAACTATGTAGTTCAGATAGTTGCAGCATTTTCAAATATTTTGTAAGTTGTCCCTATTTTGGTTTCTCCTATAAAAGGGAACAAGAAAATCATTAGAAGGGTTCCCAAATTTTGTTCTCAGTAGTTCTAAATTCTATTTTTCAGTGATTTCAAATTATGTTTTTAGAGAGAGGTTCCAAGTTTTGGTTCAATTTCCTATTCTTGAGGTGGTAATTGTTCTACAAATTTCACCAATTTGAGCCTGCGATATGGACTACATTTTTGAAGATTAATGAAGAAGATCCGGTGATTCCAAGCATAGGAGTGTGTAACATGTTTTCTTCCTTTGTATTTCACTTCATGTGTGTTTCTCTTAATAAGAAATTGTGTAAGTTGTAGATGTTAGATTCACTCATAGATCATAGATTTACTTATGTTATGTTGTAGCATAAAGTACCTGTGAGATTCCAAATTTACTACATTATATTGTAACAGAAAGTACCTGTGAAATATTGGGTTGGAAACCTTAAAATATGCTCTATAATTTCTGCATTTAATTTCCTTATTATTTCATGATTCGATTGGTATTTACCACTTAGGATTATGGGTCTATCAATCCCTATGTACTAAGTTCCTTCCTTATTTTTCCCCTTCCCATCTTTACTACAATGATAAATTAAGTTGCATTTACTGTGTAGGCCACCAGACTTGAACATTTACTCTTGGAATGATCTATATTGTTTATGTGTATGTTTGAATCTACCTATGTGAAAGGTAATTGAACTAGATTTAAAATAATTTTACATTTATCTCTTAAGAAGCAATGAATTATCTTCAAGAGACACTAAGATTTCTTAGGCCCTAACCTCTCCTCAACCCGGGGGTTGTCTCTAGGACCTACATGATCTTCTGGTGTAATTGTTGGGGAAGAATATGAATATTTTCCCTAGGTAGGACACTTTTACGCCCCTTGGTTAGGAAAGAAAAATAGGGTGTGGGTTGAATATCTCTCACCTTGACGACTCCACTATTTGATTTTGTGTTTCATCACCCTAGCTTTCAAAAGGTCTCTAAATCATTCTAACACTTTTCAGCAGAAAAATCCCCCTATACTCAACCCTGAAAAAATCATATCCCAAAAGGTTTGGAAAGAGAGGACCCTTGTTACTCCAGATCCTGCAACCTCTTTTCATGAATTGTCGACTTCCAGCTCTTAGAAATTTGATACAAACTACTCTGAGTTCTCTTTCAAAGTCTTAGGATATTCAAAAGAACGTTGCCAACAGTTTGGTTCGTTTCCCTCTAAAGTTAAATCCGAAGAAGCTTCTGTCAGTTTTCATCCTCTCATACCTACCTTACCAGAAATTGAAGAAATCAAAGATATCCTCATAAATAGTCCCACTCAAAGCATTGTTGAACACTCCATCTTAGCTCCATACAACCATAATCCATACAACACCTCAACTAGGCCTTATGGTAAATCTTCTACCACCTCCATTGAAAAATATGGTTGTCCCTAGTTTTCTACTTAATAGATATGCTCCACTTAACTTTCCACAACCTTTGAATAGGATGCCACAATATTATTTTAAAAATATGCCAAGGTTCACTGGAGAGGATGATATTTCAGCCCAAAAACATATAGAGAATTTATGTCCATTTGTTGAGAATCTAAATGTAGAACATCTCGATGTTGTATTGAGACTCTTTGTTCAGTGCTTGGATGGAGAGGACAAGAAATGGTTCAAGACTCTACCAAATGATTCAATTAATACCTAGGAGGAGATGGAGAATGATTTCATGCTGAAATGAGGCGAGAAAAGGGACTATGGCTATATCCTTATAGAATTTTCTGCAATGAAGAAAAAACATAGTGAAGATGTTTCAGAATTTATAAGGAGGTTTAATAAATTATATAACAGTCTTCCTATTAAAATTAAACCTCCACAGGTTGCTGCCAAAGTGGTTTTTGTTGGAGCCTTTGAACCAGAGTTTGGGTTTACCCTCAAAGAAATAAAGTCTTGTACTCTAGACCAAATCCAAATAGATGCCCTAGAATTTGAAGAAAATTTTGCCTCTACTAGAAAGTGGAAAGGGAAAGTTGAATATGGTGACAAGAGGAGAGGAAAGGAAGAAACAAGCTCTTCAGGCCATGTAAAGGAAACTCAAGAACATAGACTGATAAGGAATTTGTCTAACACATTGGTAAAACTGGAGTTGGAGAATAAAAACCCCGCTCGACAAAGTCAAGCAACTCCTAACAGAAAATTTAATCCTCAATACAAGAGGCCACCTTGCAGCTCTTGCAAAGGGAGAGAAAGGATCAACACAATCATATCCATCGTCCTTTGTACCTAGAATATGATCCTGAAGAGATTATTGAAGAAACCATAGAAGTTCAAGAAAATCAATTATCTTCTCTCTCAAAGGGATAAAAATAAATAGAAGCCCATGAAGGAGATGGGGATGATTTGGAGGCCCCACTAGATGATGATGAGATAGACTGTTATTGTAAGCAATTTTCCGACTTCATGCAATCCGAGTTGCATAGGAAATATGATCTCAAGTCATCTAGGAAAAGGTCTAGGGGGGAGATTAGACTGAAGAAACTCTTCATCCAAGTTCCCCCAAGCTAGCAGATAATGGGAAGAAACCACTCAACCATGTCCCACCAACCAGGAAAGAATCCTCCCTTCCCATTCTAATTGAGTCTCGAGCCTCCAAAATAGAGAAATTTCCCCCACCAATGAAACCAATTTGCAATGAGGACAAAGCACCCATCGAGTCTTCTAAAAGTGAGGAGAACCCCTATCCCTTCAGTATTTGAAAAGAGTTGGAGAAAATCAAGATAGTTGTGCCTTTGGCTGAATTATTGAAAAAACCCCAGTATAAAGCTCAAGTGTGTCAATTTATGAGTTCACCCAGCACTACCCCCCTACACAATAGTCTTAACCTTCAGGAAGAGAGACCTATGGTTGTGTTTGGACCCCATGTGGAGGAGGAGGACCCCTCCACTCCTCCATTCTATGTCACCTTGGTAATTCATGACCTGCTACTACATAATTGTATACTTGACTCAAGAGCATATCATAACTTAATGCCATTATCTGTGACAGAAGTGGGACTGCGGATAACAAAACCATACAAATATCTATACTCGTTTGATTCCAAAAGAGTAAACTGCTTGGGTATGATAAAGGATATATTGGTCAATTTGGCTCAAATCCCAATAAAGAGCGTAGTAATGGACATTGTAGTTGTTGACATCCCTGTGAACTTCAATATGATTTTGTCTAGGTCATGGGGAATGAAACTTGGGAGTTCCATTAAGCTAGATTTAACATATGCTACCATTCCTATGTTTGGTGGAGAATCGCATCAATTATACAGGGAATCTAGATTCGTGAAGACAGATACAAGGGAAGATTGTTAAAAAAATGCGCCTGTGTATGGTAAGGAGAAGGATTTTTCTTGTCTATTGTTAGAAGAAGATGATCAAATTATAAGAGACACCTAGGTCAATTGTTCTACTCAGCTGAGTGGAAAATCATTGGAACATGATAAGATATGGAAATTGTATTTTGATGGTGCTTATTATAGGGAAGGAGATGGGGAAGGTGTGTTATTGGTATCTCTGGGACATAGCTTGATCCCTCTCTCTCTCTCAAGTTGTAGTTTGAGGCCAAAAATAATGTTGTTGGATATGAAACTCTGTTGTTGGGGTTACAAGTTGCTAAGCATTAACATTGGGTGCTTGACTATGTTTAGGGATTCAGAATTAGTGGTGAAGCAAATAAAAAATCAGTGCGAAGCCAAGCACCCAAGATTGAAGTCCTAAAGGAATTAAGTATGGGATTTGGTTGAAAAATTCTTCTTACCCTTCAATATTTAGTTCTTTCCCAGAGAATGAAATTGGATGGCTAGTTCTTTGGTTATTGCCGCTAATAATTTCAGACCCCTTAAAAACCCCTTGCTCATATACGAAGTCCAACTCAGGTACATGCCTTCAGTAACAGACATGCATTGGCATGTGTTTGAAGATGAAGAAAAGATCAAACACTTCATGGAGGTTGTTGGGGAATTCTCATACTTGGTTGATCAAGAGGACGAAAATATGACATATGAACAACAAGCCGGTTGGGAAGGATCTATTGTTGGTCGTAAAATATTGCAACTAAATGGAAATTTCATCCCCTGAGGGTTGGTTCCATTGGAAAGGCTTTTCAACTCAAATGATGTGGCTACTAAGTCAGTTGAACAAGAGCCTGAGGAGGAGGTGGAGGATCATAATATTGGCACTGATGAAGATCTTAGAATCATCAAATTAACTAAAGGAGTTCTTAGGGAATGTAAACAAAGGTACCTGGAAATTTTCAAGGAGTACATGGAAATGTTTGCCTGGTCATATGATGGTCTGAAAACTTTTGATCCCGGTGTCATATAACATAGAATTCCTCTAAAAACTACGGTGAACCCATATAAGCAGAAGCTCAGGCAGACTAATCCTCTATTACTTCCATCAATTCAAGCATAGGAGAAGAAACTATTACATGATAAGATTATTGTGCCTTTGAGGTATTCCGATTGGGTATAAAATTTAGTTAGTGCTTTTGAGGTATTATTATAAGAAAAATACATTTCATCAAACACTTAAAAAGAGTATTGTAGTAGGAAATCTCTTTGTATTTAAATTTGTAGATCATAGATGTGTGTGTGTGTGTGTGAGTGCAAAAAATAAATTTTTTTTAGTGTATGTAAGGGTCTTTACATTTGAGTTATGACTTGGATGCTTAGTGATACTTGTCACAGTTGCATGATAAGAAATGTCCCTTAGTGCTAACCTCTTTGGTATGTATTTGGGAAAAAAGTGAGGTCTTGCACCACATCCAAATACTTTGAAGTAGGAGAAAGAACTCACCAATACACCAATCACTCACATTCTTCAAAGCATCTTCTATTGCCTAGGGGATATTTAGAGCAGGTTGGTCGAATAATATATCATATAATGGAGCCATAAAGTAGTCACATATTTCATAAAAGTGGTATTTTCATTTCTGGTTACATAGTACTGAATAATATATAGAAATAGGTTGTTATTTAGGTGACCAACTCCATTTAAATAGAGGAAAAGTGGTGGTGTCACACATAGTATCACTGAAATAAGTTAACATGAAAAATACAACTTCAAAACATAAAGAATCTTTCGATGACTTTTTGACAACATGAAAAATATTGTACATTAGTTATGCCGAATTGAAAATCCTTTCCTTTTTAATCGCTTGATATAAAAAGGGAACCCATTACAATTTGAAGCATTGTGGGTTCTTTTCACCATTGAGCCTACATAGCATAGTTATATCCATATGTGGTCTTTTAAACATATAAATAGGACATCCTATTGAATTCAATTTTGAAAATAACTTGAATCATCACACTACTAATTAATTAGTCATATCATTTACTTCTTTTCTTTTAATTTTTTTCCTCAAACTGTTATAGAAATTTCCTATCTAGATAGACTTCTACAGAATTTAATTTAGACATCTTGGCGATGTCATGTAGTCTAAAAGAGCCTATTACTATTTTGGTATGATTCATAATAATATAAATTCTAATATTAATATAAGTAAGGATCCAACATAGTACCATGTCATAATATGAAAGGATAGTTCCGATGCACCTACCTTGTGTCAACTTGATTTTTTAATGTGTTTGAAATCTTTCTCATCGACACATATTCTTCCTAAAAATTCCTAATTTATAGGTATTTATAAATCTCTTCCTTGTCAGGTAGTTTTTAAACTTTACTTTATAAATGGTGTCCTCAAAGAAGGTTGTATTTGGGTTTTGTTCCTCATCTAAATTTTTATCTTCAAAGTCTTCACTTCTTAATTGCTTCATTTTTATTTTGGTTCGGGGAATTTAAAAAAAAAAAATTATCTTTTCATTTTCTTGGCGTGATTTTCTATAATAAGTAAAATTTAAACAAAAATTACAAAAACACTTATCACATCTTAAAAATCTTTAGTAAACAATAAAGAGAAAAGAAGAGAAAATTCTTAACAGGTGTAGCGTAACAAAAAATTTCCTTTATAAATAAATTTTAACATATTCAAAGTGTTCACAATATTTAGTTTTATATAGAACTGAAACTAACTAGATGGTTAAAATAACATAACTACAATTCTCCATAAACAATATATTCCATGTGTTTAAAATATTTTGAATTAATAGCAAAATAGTTCATTTACTGTGTGATTCTATGAAGGAGCTATCATTCTATGGTCTATCAGAAAGGTCGAAGTATCTTGAAGGCTAGTTATATAAAGAAGGCTAAAGCAATTATCATCATCTTCTGAGAGATTCCAATGTAGTCTCCCCCTTATTGAAGAAAGGATCTCCTTATCCTTAAAACGGATCGTCCAAGAATCATCAAGTCATCTTCGTCGATCATCATCAACAAAGAAATCAAGTTGAAGATTTCATCTTCACTTAAGAAGTAAGTATCTTTATGATATAATAAAAATATGGTAAAATTACTTCATTTTGCAAGGAGATCTATAAGTTCGTTGGGTCGTCGAACTTCCTTGCTATCCTCAAAGAAAGTGAAGCCATTGATCATATCAATGGAAAAGTCTCCTCTAAATACATGGAAAGGGATCAAAAGTCTCAAGGGATTCTTATGAAATCAGTCAAATGTCCCCTCATTCCCTATATAGCTGGATTGGAGACATCAAAGAGATATATGATAAGATGGTAGAACTATTATCTGAAGATGCGATAAATTAGGTCATATCACTTAGATCTAATGTACACAAATTGAAGGTATCAAAGGATACAAGGTTAACTTCATAAGATATAAATTACAAGATCTAGGATGAGATAATCTTCATTGTATTAAATAAACTAGCTGATGAACAAGGTAACAAATGTCTATGAGGATAAGAAGGCTATCCCATTCAACAACTTGTGGTGTCTATGTAAGATAGAAGAAGACATATTGAGGGTAAAAAGTATTCAGACATTTGTCAAAAGGAGTGAAGTACATAGCTAAGAATCAATGCTATGAGAATTACATGAAATATTGTGCTAACCTTAAGAAGGGAAATTACAAGGAAGATAGAGAAGAAGTCCATTTCACCGAAGATGTGGAGGAAGATGAAAGAAGAAAGTCCTAGGAAGAGGAAAAGCATTAGAAGTAAGGGCTCGTGACATCACCATAGGAAACATGAAGGATGTATGATAGTAAACTATGAAGGATATATCTGTTGGGAACCTCATTGGAAACTTAAGGAAAGGAAGAAGTCTACCAGGACAAGGCTCATCATACATCAAAAGGTGACATCTTTTGGATAGGGATCTACAAGATCCTCAATATTCTCTAATGGAACCTTCATTGGAAGGTTCACCAATCTAGAAAGGAAGCAAGTGTTTCATAAAGAACTCCAACTTTTGGATTTCATGGGATGATGGTATGATGACATAAGAGATGAAGCAGATCAAGGGATTGAAGCTATTTTCAATCAAGGAAGTTGTTGAAAGAAGCCTAGATGACCCAAAAGGTAAATGAGGTATGTATGCTCAAATTCAATATTATAAAGTCAGTTGTATGGTTGTAGGTATCATGGATCACTGCTCGATCTTGAGAAGCATGATCAAAGGAAAGGAATCTCCTCCTATGAAAGGATGTTGGAAGGCATGAGTCGCACTAGATGAAATTAACATAATATGTCCTCATATGAAGTATGAGGTAATTGAATACAATTGAGGAACTCTGATTGGAAGCTCTTAGGAATAAAATGTGTGAAGAAAGGAAGGAATATATCGTAAGATTTGCAAAAATGGTAAAGAAAATCAACATCTAGAAGACCAAGAAGATTTGACTAGGATATCTCCATGAAATATATGAAGACTCTGATGGAGTCTGAAAAAGGAAGAGGCCCTTAAAAATGTATATTTTTGGGAGATATGCCAATATGTATGCAGGATGCTGATGCAAACTAGAAGATGTCATGATGAAAGACCATCACAAAGGTAATTTTGACTTAAATGTTCATTTCTTATTTTTTGAACAGATACCTGGATGGGCTTATGCATGGCTACCAAGGGAAGAACCATAAATGTCTTCCAAGAGGACCGTGCAGGAGGATGTAACCTTCTAAAGAAAAATGGTATGAATAAGGAAGCATGACATGAAGCAAGTCTAGATGTAGACTAATAGATCACTTTTTGATGAACGGAATGATGATATGACTAACTCATGAATGAAAGTGATGAATGGTTTGTGACCTATGTAAAAGTGCCAAAAGATGAAGACTCCTCGACAGATAAATTCATGACATCGATGGAAGGAGCTCTTCAAGTTGTTGGTTGTCTTTTCATCTCCACCTAAGGAGATGTTGTAGGTCCCTAATTAAGAGGAAGCTTGGAAACAAGTTTCTTACTTGGAAGAAACTTGGAAATTACTAAGCCAAGAGGGAGCTTAGGTACATTCCTTATGTACAAATGAATGCATTCCTTTATAGGAATAGCTATGTCTTCCCTAATTGAGAGGGAGAGATAGACACATCATTCTGGTTTTCACTTGGGAAGACATAATGGAGGATTGGGTAAACATCTGGCATCTGATGCTCTATGAGGATGAGATAGGGCATCCAAGATAGGAGTAGTCATACTGGACCGATATTCTTTGAGGACTGGCTATCCAAGATAAGAATAGTCCAAATTAGGCTATATTCTGTGAACACTCGAGTGGAGTATGTACCTTGAGAGACAATGATGATGGTTTATATAAATCATTGGTCTCACTAGTATTTTTCTCTAATCTTGTGGAGAGATAGAGTTGTTAGTCAAGGCCTTGCTATGTGACAATGTTGGTTGATATGATGATATACAGATGGGTTACCAATCTGATCCTTCTTATGAGAAATTCTTCAGATTGAGAATGACCAAGTACAATTATGAATACCTCCCTAGTTAAGAGGGAATCTTGAAAAGTGTAACTAGGTTCGGTCTTCATAATGACATGTAATTGTGACTTTTGTAAAATGATGTAAAGAAAAAAATAAAATTATTTTGTAATGCTTGCTTCATGAGCAAGATATTTTATTTAGATGACTCCAATTTAGAGCCTTAGGATTTGTCATTAAAATCAAAGATTCAATGTCACGTATGAAGAACCCCTTTTGGGGACATGAAAAATGTATATGAGTCTATAAAAGTGTCTAGAGTCCCTCCAATGACGAGCACTAGTCCTCGTCTTCATGTCAGCCTTTAGATGTAGAAGAAACTCATGTTGATTCACCTTATATGGACACACACCTATTCGAACTTTTATGTCATATTATATTGATAGGAAAACTACTATAGATATGGGTGAAGGAACTTCACATTTCCACAGTTCAGAAGTTTAGATTGCTCTGAAGTTTCGGTGACTAAGTACAGCGAAGAAAGTTTGGATATGACAACAAAGTGACAACAAGGAATGATGAAGGGACAATGAAGTATTGTCTAGGAATAACAGTTCAGATTTCATGATATAAGGGTCTCAGTGCTATAGTAGAGGAACATCATTTGATAGAAGCATATATGTTACAGATCTATCCTTTAAAGAAGCCACATCTCAGTGCTATCTTGGAGACTATTATGTGATGCTATGAACGAGCTATCGTTCTGAGATCTATCACAGTTTTTCGGTGCTGCTACAATGGTCCCATTTTGGTGACACTACATCGACATGTCTGGGTGCCATCTCTAGTGTATCTACAGTTTGTGGAGGAGATGATCTCAGTGATAAGAAGGTCAAAAGGGAAGATAAGTCAAGAAGAATAAAGGAGCAGAAGACATAGAACTAGTGTCTTTGTCTTGGCGTGGCTAATAGGTTAAGGGTCTTGGTCTTGGTATTCGCCAATTGGAATATCTATAAGAAGAATTTGTGTGGGTTTTCCTCTCAAAAAGTGAGTGTTTTTGGCCCTTGCTGATAGCCTACATTCTGTATCTCTTTTCTATTTAAGTTCATGCATTGGTTAGTGTTTAATGAAGAAGAACACTAATAATCTAAGAAGAAGAATATTCTAATATAAAGAAGTAAAAGGAATTCACAAGTAGTTTCTAATCCAAGAGAAATCACCTAATGCTAATGCCCTATATTTCTCAACACAACATAGTAGTAGTTGTGTCTCTTATATATGTATATGTGTGTGGTCATTTTCAATGATTCGTCAAGAAAGTCAGTTGTTTTTATGGTTTTGTTTTCATTATGAAAGTCATGGGTTTATGTCCAATCAAACTCAATCTATTATTTTTCCATATGGGGTTATCAATGTGCAAAAATTGACCCTTTTGTATAAAATTTGACTATTTATAGAGCCCGTAAAATCCCATTTAGAATAATGTCCTCGAATTGTGTGATTCAAGTGAAGGTTTAATTTTTGTATGGTTTTATATAGTCTTATATGGTTTTTGAGGGTTTCTAGGTTCATTTCAAAGTAAAATTGGATTCCCAAAAAAACATGATGATCAGGATTCATTTGTGAACTATTATAAAGACATGAAAATCCCTGGTGATGCATTTTTGATGTTCATGTTGGGTTGTGCTATATTCTTTCCACGACTAGCCCATGTAGTTAACCAGGGGGTTAGAAGGGGGTGGAGCCCCC
>APFE030710613.1:0-27118 GCA_000404065.3 Pinus taeda | reverse complement strand
TTGTCCTCCAAATTCGACATGAAATATCTTGGTGTTGCAAACTATATTTTGGGCATGGAAATTAAAAGAGATCGGACAAAGAGGAAGCTCTGGTTAAACCAGAGGAAGTAGGTCAAGACAATATTGCAGATGTTTAATATGTAGGATAGTAAATCGGTGAAGGTTCCTATTCCTGTAGGTGTAAAGTTATCTGTTGAACAATGTCCCAAGATACAAGAAGAGGAAGAGGACATGTCCCATGTTCCATATGCAAGTGTAATCAGTAGCCTGATGTATGCGATGGTCTATACTAGACTAGACATTGCACATGCAGTGGGATTATTGAGCAAGTTTATGTCAAAACAAGGGAAGGAGCAATGGATAGCTGTGAAGCGGGTTTTCAAGTATTTGCATGGCACTAGTGATTATGGTTTGTGCTACAAAGGAAGACTAGGATTGGACAGAGTGTTAGATATTGGTGGCTTTGTTGATGTAGAGTGGGCTGGAGATCTGGGTCAGAGAAGATCTACAAGTGGGTATGTGTTTAACCAATTTGGAGTTGCAGTTAATTGGATCAGTAAGAAAGAATCTATAGGGGCACTATCAACTACAGAGGCAGAATACATGGTAGCCACTCATGCAAGCAAGGAAGTAGTTTGGTTGTAGAGATTGTGTTTAAGTATGGGGTTAGTACAGGGAGCTATAAGGATAGATTGTAGATTATTGGGGCCTGACCTAGGTTCGAAAGTGTTTTAGCCAAACAAATCCTGAAACTACCGGCCCTTTTGGCAACAGTCTGCGGAGCACTGTTACACAATAATTTGTCACTGACCTCATCTCAATCCCTTCGCTATGTCATACATCAGATAAACATGTCCATATCTTCCCACTCATACAAGAAGATTAAGCAAGTGCTCTCTAATGCTAAAGATTGACCCTCTTTACCTAAGTTTCTACATCATCGCAAGTAAACCCTTAAAAAGTGCAACAGTTCCCTGTCATGAACTGTATCGATGCGACGTCATCGCAGGTGTACATGTGTTTCCTGTGGCAGTCGAGTTTTTGGGCTCGGCGCAAGTCTTCCAGATGTTTATTGCGACGATTGGTCTAAACGGATTGCTCCTTTGCGATGTCATCGCTAAGCCCTAGTTTATGACCTGCGACGATCTAGATTTAGCAAATTAGTTCAAATCATCGGCCTTCTAGGTGATTCTAGAATTGGTTGTTGGGTTATATTGGTTTGCCTTTCCTCCTCTGGGATGGTAGTTCCACCTTTTATGAAACCTCCCTTAAGGACAAGCTCCCTCTCCCTCATTTTATGGAGGCTCCTCCTCCTATAAAAGCACTCACCATTGCTATGATCAGCTAGTTCAGAGTTACTGGTTGCTAGTTGGATTGAAGCAGATTAGATAGCTTTGGTGTGAGTTTGACAAGTGTAGAATTGTTGATAGTTTGGTAAGAGGTTGTGGAGTGCCTTAGCCTTGCATTAGATTTTGTGAGTGAAAGAGAGATATTATCCATTTTCGAGACCCATTCTTGAGAGTAAATACTTGAAGGAACATACCGGCTAGACCCTCTGAGAAGGCTTACGACGTCAAGGCTTGGTTGTAAGCATTGCTCTTGATTTATTTTAATACAATCAATAACAATTCCCTATACCTTGTGTACAATTTAATTGGTAGCTTATGATTCCTTGACTTTATAAGTAAATAGATCCTTGTTTTTCTCGGTCACGTGCTCTGTTGTTTTCTTGTGGTGTTTCAGGTTGATTGCTCATTAAGGAGAAGGAAATGGAAGCTGGAGCGGTGCAACAAAAGCTTCATTGAACACCAGTTTTGAGGTAGGCCTCCAACGATGACTATTTAAGGAAATCGATTATTGTTTTGTTTTTACTGTGACTAGACCCACTCTAGGGCGAGAGGGGTTGCCTCTGTCCGCACTTTTGGGGTTGCACCTTCAGTTTTTTGGATTACCTGGGTCAATCTGGGAATTCCCCTTACTGTTTGGAAGAATAGCCTAGTTTTTTCTGGTGTTGTCACTTATCTTTTCCCTTTTTTAAACTCGTCGCTAAAGATAGCTTAACAGCTGTGACAACATTGCCCTGTCCTCTTTAGTAAATCTATGCACCATTGATTACCTATCGTACAGTCGCGACTTTTCTTGAAATCAGACCGTCGCAAAAGTTAGGTGTACCCCTATAATGACATTGCTCAGTTGATGTCTCTACACTTGCGATGATTTGCTTATCATCACAAGTTGCTTGTTATAGGCTCACGACAATTCCTGTGCAAGTTGTTTTTTTACAAATTTGCCTCCTAAAACCATCAGTCTTGCTTACCCCCTGCTGTTTTCTATCTCCAATCGGCTTGTTTTGATTATTTTGGTTAAGGATTGTTTCTCTTTGATTTCATTTGAGTGAGTCTTGTGTTATAGACCCCGTGACCTAGCTCTTTTAAGTGTTTCAAACCATTTGCCTGGGTTACTTGTCTATCCAAGGTTCATTCGCATCCATCCTATTAATTTGCTTGAGGCTTTTTGTTTCTTGTTTACTTGTTGATTGATTTTTAGTGTTGACTATTGAATCTATTTCTCATAACAATTTGATTTCTTCACTACCAAGCATAGATCACAATTGTTTGAATCATCAGGTTTAAACTTGCTTGTTTGTCTCTTTAAATTCAAAAAAAAAAATCAAGAGATTGCATTCATTTAGTATACAAAAGTGAAAGTACATGTGCATTACAAATTTTCATGTTTTTGAGAAATTGGAAAGCGAACTTTAAATCTTTCATTAGTATTATCGATGCATTGTAGGATTAGTGTGTTGATGCATTGTGTTTCTTAATGCTTGCATTAGCTTGTCTTGGTTTTGTATTTGCTTGGGAATGAACTCTCTACCTCTCTTTAAGTAGCCATTCATCAAAACGATTGATGCTTTTCTCATTCTAGTTGCATCCTAGGGATTTTTGACATACATGTCGTAGGGCCTGAAAACTGAAACCTAATTCAAGATCAACTCTAAAATCAACTGAATGAACTTAACAATGCATTGGAACTTAACACACATTATTTAGAGGTCTAGGCTAGACACGTGCTTTGGCATCGTTAAACCTAGTCACTATTGTTTTTGCTTAAGGTTGGGTGATTCCTCCTTCTGTGACTCAATAGCTACTAGTATGGACTCATGCTCCCCATACCGTCGAGTATATATCGAGAGACCCCACTAGGTTATCATCCTACATCTATAGGAAGCTGTGATTGCTGCCTTACAAACTGTAACACACCGAACACAGCATTTAGGAAGATTGAATACCGTAAGGAAAGTCCTTGGTCATTTCTCTTTCATTTGATCACCAAGGTGTATATGCAATTTTACGGTTTGTCTGGTAAACCTTTTGCCTAGTTCTCCAGAGTAGTCACTTTCGTTCCTTTTCAACTCCCTAAAAGAAAAGGATCATCAGAGCAATTTTCCTTTCAGGCTCATTAAATATTCAAAGGCGACTAGAGTCATCTTTTGTCCTTTTCTCGACTCTTTAAAAATGAAAAGGTCAAGTTTTGTTCTTGTGTCATAAAATTTATTCGACCACGTTCACATTTTCCTTGTTAAATCTTGACTGCGTTTCAGTTTGCATAGGATTATTTTCCCTGCTCATTTATATTTTCCTAGGACGTTTGAGTTAAACCATCCTAGTGGAATCACCGATCTCGTCTCCCATACCAATGTTGGGTTGTGTTATATTCTTTCCATGACTAGCCCACGTAGTTAACTGGGGGGTCCGCCCCCCCTTCGTTACACCGATAGTGTAGTGGGGGGGGGGGTCACAGGGGCTTTGAGGCATACTCGTAACCCCACTTTATGGGGTCTAGGGCAACACCCCAGAAAATTTTGGTTTTGGAACCTATGTTAGGTTGGGCAAACCCACCTATGGTTTTGTGCATGATTTTTGCACATGTTTTTTGGACGCGATGGTTTTCAGTCCATGGTTTTGGACGCAATGGTTTTTCGGTCCATGGTATTGGATGCTTTGGCATGTATAAATATGTATTATAGGATTCAAAGGAATATAATGAAAAATCAAGCTGGTAGTCCCGGTTTTGGGATCCAAGGGGAAAATCTATGTGTATATGTGTTTTATGTGTCATGCTCTCACATTGTTTATTTTTTTGTGTTTAGAATTCATATGCAGGTAATTTCTGTACGGGGTTAAAACCTACATTTGGTATCAGAGCTATTTTGGCTTCAAGGGAACGCCTTTGTTGTTGAGGGGTTTCGCTCGGGCCTGTGGTAGACCCTGTTCAGTGGGAGATCTACGAGATTGATTCTGGTGGTGAAGGAAGATGGCGAGCAGTGGAAAGATAGAGATCGAGAAATTTAATGGTCAGAGTTTTGATTTGTGGAAACTCGAGATGGAGGATCTGTTGGTGGATAAAGATTAGTGGATCGCGTAGATATTTGTACTAAACCAACAGGAGTGTCTGATGAAGAATGGAACAAGTTGGATCGGAAGGAAAAGAGCACAATACGATTGCGTGTCTTAGATTCAGTATTGTTGAATGTGGATTTAAGTCCTCTGTGGTTTATTTCTTTTGACTTAGTTACCAGAGAATCCACAGTAAAAACCATTTTCTGCCAACGTTTCAAATCCCAATCGGGATCCATCATCAGGACTACTTGAATGCTTGATAAAAGAAGAGCTTAATGGAGAGCACGACGGTTCTTAAGAAAATGCAAGTCTGCAGCTCTTCTTGCTATCTTCGCTCTAGTATTTTCGAGTAAAATAATTTCACTCTAGATATCCCCTCCATATATGGAAATGATTATGGATTTAAGACCTCTGTGGTTTATTTCTTTTGACTTAGTTACTAGAGAATCCACAGAAAAAACCATTTTCTGTCAACGTTTCAAATCCCAATCGGGATCCATCACCAGGACTACTTGAATGCTTGATAGAAGAAGAGCTTAATGGAGAGCACGACATTTCTTAAGAAAATGCAGGCCTACAGCTCTTCTTGCTATCTTCGCTCTAGTATTTTTGAGTAAAATAATTTCACTCCAGGTATCCCCTCCATATAGGGAAATGATTCTGAATTTAAGACCTTTGTGGTTTATTTCTTTTGACTTAGTTACCAGAGAATCCACAGTAAAAACCATTTTCTGCTAACGTTTCAAATCCCAATCGAGATCCATCATCAGGACTACTTGAATGCTTGATAGAAGAAGAGCTTAATGGAGAGCATGACATCTCCTAAGAAAATGCAGGTCTGCAGCTCTTCTTGCTATCTTCGCTCTAGTATTTTTGAGTAAAATAATTTCACTCCAGGTATCCCCTCCATATAGGGAAATGATTCTAGATTTAAGACCTCTGTGGATTATTTCTTTTGACTTAGTTACTGAAGAGTCCACAGTAAAAATCATTTTCTACAAACGTTTCAAATCCCAATCGAGATCCATCATCAGGACTACTTGAATGCTTAATAGAAGAAGAGCTTAATGGAGAGCACAACAGTTCTTAAGAAAATGCAAGTTTGCAGCTCTTCTTGCTATCTTCGCTCTAGTATTTTCGAGTAAAATAATTTCGCTCCAGGTATCCCCTCCATATAGGGAAATGATTTTGGATTTAAGACCTCTGTAGTTTATTTCCTTTTACTTATTTACCAGAGAATCCATAGTAAAAACCATTTTCTGCCAACGTTTCAAATCCCATTCGGGATCCATCATCAGGACTACTTGAATGCTTGATAGAAGAGGAGCTTAATGGAGAGCACAACAGTTCTTAAGAAAATACAGGTATGTATCTATTCTTGTTATCTTCGCTCTAGTATTTTTGAATGCTTGATAGAAGAAGAGCTTAATGGAGAGCTTCTTAAGAAATTGATAGAAGAAGAGCTTAATGGAGAGCTTCTTAAGAAATTGATAGAAGAAGAACTTAATGGAGAGCTTCTTAAGAAATTGATAGAAGACTTTGTGGAACAAGTTAGAGACTTTGTACAAATCTAAGTCTCTAGTGAATAAACTCTTCCTGCAAAAAAAGTTGTATAACCTGAGGATGAAAGATGGAGACTCTGTGATAGAGCATCTAAACACATTTAATACTGTGGTAAGTCAGTTAGCATCTATTGATATTAAAATTTCAGATGAAGATAAGTGCATCAGTTCGTTGTGTTCTCTACCGGATTCGTGGGATAGTCTGGTTATTGCAATAGGTAGCAATGCAACTGCCTTGCAGTTTGATGAAATAATCTCAGCCTTGCTAATGGAGGAGATGAGATGGAAAAATATGGAGAGCTAGAATGGTGATGCCTTATCTGTACGAGTACGGTCCCAAAACAGAAACAAAAATAAGTCATCAAGTGGGAGATCTAAATCTAGAGGGAGATCTAAATCTCCAGGAAAACCTATAAAGGTGGTGTGCTGGAAATGCGGAAAGGAAGGGCACTACAAAAGGGACTGTAAATCTAAAGCTCCTAACAAAGGAAATGGATATGATGGTGCTCCTTCTGCAGAGGCGAAAACCACCTCAGATGAAGGTGGGGATGTGTACTTAGATTCTTCAAGTACACATATAGACCATGAGGCATGGTTGATTGACTCAGGTGCATCCTTTCACTTCACTCCCCATAGAGAGTGGTTTTGCGAGTATGAGAAATACGATGGTGGTGATGTCTTCTTAGGGGATGATAGCAAGGCTAGAATCGTTGGTCATGGAAAAGTAAAGTTGAAGCTACACGGTGGAAGGGTTAGAACACTTCTGGGTGTTCTGCATA
Source organism: Pinus taeda (assembly GCA_000404065.3). NCBI lineage: Eukaryota > Viridiplantae > Streptophyta > Pinopsida > Pinales > Pinaceae > Pinus > Pinus taeda. The sequence continues at coordinate 20,374 of APFE030710613.1, read as the reverse complement.
TTCCTGGATTAGCCAGAAATCTTATTTCTATTAGCAAACTGGATGATGCAGGTGTAAAAACAATGTTCGAGAAGGATACCTACAAGATAGTTCAGGGAGCACTGGTATTGATGCAGGGAGTTTGGATTGGAACTCTGTACAAGCTGCAAGGTAGCACTGTTATTGATGGATGCAACAGTTCTGTCGTTCCTAAAAGTGGAGCAGAAAATCTAGTGGTATTTGGAGAGAAGACCATGTTGTGGCATCAAAGGCTTGGACATATTGGAGAGAAGGGCCTTCGAATACTTCATGGTAAAGGTATGGTAGAAGGTATGAGTAATATCTCTCTGGATTTTGATTTCTGTGAAAATTGTGTATATGGGAAGCAGAATTGGGTGAGTTTCCCCTCTGGTAGTAAGAGGGCGAAACAAATATTAGAGCTTGTGCATAGTGATGTGTTTGGACTTGTGAAGGTTCCATCATTGGGTAAGTTTGTGTACTATGTATCATTTATAGATGACTTCTTAAGGAATACATGGATATATTTCCTTAAGAAGAAATTTGAAGTCTTTGACAGGTTTAAAGAATTCAAGGCTCTGGTGGAAAACCAGACAGAGAAGGAGATAAAGGTACTGAGGGTAGATAACAGTGGAGAGTTTTGCAGTAAGGAATTTGAAGAATTCTATAAGAAGTGTGGTATAGCACGATAGAAGACTACTCCATATACACCTCATAAAAATGGAGTTGCAGAAAGAATGAACAAGACGTTTATGGAAAGGGCATGAAGCATGCTTAGTGGTGTTGGGTTAGGACAGGAATTCTAGGCAGAGGCAATGGATACTGCATGTTACCTAGTCAACAGGTCACCTTCATCAGCCTTGGAGGATAAGACTCCACAAGAGGTATGGGCTTGTAAGAAACCCTCTCTTTCACAATTGAGGGTATTTAAATGTGATGCATATGTACATGTTCCAAAGGAGAAAAGAACCAAGTTGGATAGTAAATATAAAAAGTACATCTTTATTGGGTATAAGGATGGTTTAAAGGGTTATAAGCTTTGGAACCCAGTAACAAGGAAGGTTGTGTACATCCGAGATGTGGTGTTCAGAGAGGTGAAAGATTAAACATGAAGTCCAACCAAAGGAACCTGAGAAGATAGATTTTGAGCTAAAGGAGGAAGAATAAGACTCTACAGCAGAGGAGGAATCAGAAGATGAAGAGCCACAAACTTCGGGTGTTAGAAGATCAATTCAAGAAAGAAGGTGGCCAGAAAGGTATAGTCCATCTACTTTTTGTTCAAATTTTTCTTTATCTATTACTGATGATGATCCCAGAACTTTGAAGGAAGCGATAGATTCAAGGGATGGCAAACTTTGGAAAGAGGCCATGGTTGATGAAATGGCATCTTTACACAAAAATGAGGCTTGTGATCTGGTGGAGTTGTCGGCTGGAAGGAAACCCATCGGCAGCAAATGGGTGTTCAAGAAGAAGACAAGTGCAGAAGGAAAGGTGGAGAAATACAAAGCTCGGTTGGTAGCAAAAGGTTATTCCCAAGTGCCAGTAATTGATTTTGGTGATATTTTTTTCTCCTATTGCCAAAGTAACTTCTATTAGATTACTTTTATCTGTTGCTGCTGCTTTTGATTATGAGATAGAATAGATGGATGTGAAGACAACATTTCTTCACGGGGATCTAGAAGAGGAGATCTACATGAAGCAACCTGAAGGTTTTGAGGTGAAGGGTAAGAAAGAACTGGTATGAAATTTAAAGAAGTCTCTATATGGGTTAAAACAGTCACCAAGGATGTGGTATCAGAAATTTGATACATTTATACAGGGACTTGGCTTCACTAGAAGCAAAGTAGATCACTGTGTGTATTTTAAATTAATTGGTGACCATGTTATTTATCGAGTCTTGTATGTGCATGATATGTTGCTGGTTGGAAATAACAAAGAAATTATCCAAGATTTGAAGACCCAATTGTCCTCCAAATTTGACATGAAAGATCTTGGTGCTGCAAACAATATTTTGGGCATGGAAATTAAAAGAGATCGTACAAAGAGGAATCTCTAGTTAAACCAGAGGAAGTATATCAAGACAATACTGTAGAGGTTTAATATGCAGGATAGTAAACCAGTGAAGGTTTCTATTCCTGTAGGTGTGAAGTTATCTATTGAACAGTGTCCCAAGGCACAGGAAGAGGAAGAGGACATGTCCCGTGCTCCATATGCAAGTGCAATCAGTAGCCTGATGTATGCAATGGTCTATACTAGACCAGACATTGCACATGCAGTGGAAGTATTGAGCAGGTTTATGTCAAAACTAGGGAAGGAGCATTGGACAGCAGTGAAGCGGGTTTTTAGGTATTTGCATGGCACTAGTAATTATGGTTTGTGCTACCAAGGAAGGCCGGGATTGGATAGAATGTTGGATATTTCGTGGCTTTGTTGATGCAAACTGGGCTGGAGATCTGGATCAGAGAAGATCTAGAAGTGGATATGTGTTTAACCTATTTGGAGGTGTAGTCAGTTGGATGAGTAAGAAACAATCTGTAGTGGCACTATCAACTACAAAGGGAGAATACATGGCAGCCACTCATGCAAGCAAAGAAGCGGTTTGGTTGCAACGATTATGTTCAAGTATGGGGTTAGAACAAGGAGCTATAAGGATAGACTGTGACAGCCAAAGTGAAATTTTCTTGGCAAAGAACCCTGCATATCATTCCAAGACAAAGCACATTGATGTTCAGTATCACTTTGTGAGGGATATGATAGAAGACAAAAAGGTGTTGCTGGTAAAGGTGGACACTTTGAAGAATACTGCAGATGCATTGACAAAATCTGTGAGCTCTGAGAAGTTCTCTAGGTGTAGAGAAACAATGGACGTTTCAGGGCTGGAAAAATGACTAAGCTCTCCTGTGGCCCCCTGTGGAAAGAAAACAACAAGTGAGGGAATGTTGGGTTGTGTTATATTTTTCCACGATTAGCCCACGTGTTTAAGGGTTGAGGGGGGAGCATGCGGCCACCTTGTCGACCGTTGTGTAGTGGGGGGGGGGGGGGTAGGGGTTTGAGGCGTACCTGTAACCCCACTTTATGGGGTCTAGGGTAGCGCCTCGGAAAATTTAGGTTTTGGAACCTATGTTAGGTTGGGCGGACCCACCTATCGTTTTGTGCATGATTTTCACACATGTTTTTTGGACGCGATGGTTTTCAGTCCATGGTTTTGGATGCAATGGTTTTTCGGTCCATGGTATTGGATGCTTCGACACGTATAAATATTTTATATAACATTGAAAGAAATATAATGAAAAATCAAGCTGGTAGTCTCAGTTTTGGGATTCAATGGAAAATCTCTGTGTATATGTGTTTTATGTGTTATGCTCTCGCATTGTTTACTTTTTGTGTTTAGAATTCATATGCAGGTAATTTTTGTATAGGGTTAAAACCTACAACCAAGTGACCAAGGCTCTGCATCTTCTATCGCTTCTGAGGTACCAGCTGTTAGTGATACCCTTCCTATTGTTCCAAGTATTCAACTGCTTAACTCTCATTCCCCAAAAGAGGAGTTGTACGATATCAATTGGAACCCTATTTGGGAGCATTCTAAAGAGGACTTCCCCGTTACTCCTCTTGGTGTTTTGGTCCCTATGTCTTCTTCTGACATGGATGAGATGAACCGCGTCTCTGGTGAAGAAACCTTTATGGCAAGTGGTGAAATCCCTATACCTATGGAAACTTCACCCTTCTATGTTATCCCTCTTGGTATCACATTGATTTTATGCTACCATGCTTTGGATGATATCATGAGTTACAGGTCTCCCCCTATGAGTTCTATGTGGTCTCGTACTATAGCTCCAACCTCAGAACCTTTTATACCCCAGATTCACAATGTGACTATCACATCTGTCCTGACTATACCTACTGTTTGTGTGGCTACTTCAACTCTCACTATTAGTGTCATCACTATATCCTCAGTGGTGACCACTGTTTCCAGACCTTTAATTGGTCCTACTAGTGGTGGTCCTTCAGCATCGGCATCTGGAGTTGTTAATCCCACCAGTAGTGTTCCACCTTCTTTCGGTTCCATTCTGGCAGGGTGGACGTATGACCAATACATGCATGCTTTTTAGAATCCGGATCCATAGAATCCGTTTCATTATTATGATTCTTGAGGAGCTCATATTTATCACCCTAGATCCATCCCATCTCAGCCTGTGGTTGAGGTTTCAGTTATGTTATCTGTTGCTTGGGGCCATACTGGTTATCATGGTGGCCAAGCACAACCTTTGGCTTTTCAAGGTCCACCCTATCAAGGTTAGCCATCTTACGGGCAGCCATATCAAGGGCAACCTTATCCAGGGCAACCTGCTAGCCCACAAGGACAACCCTTACAGGGACAACCTTCGACCTTCACCAGTCTCTTTTACTTACTTTGGGCAGCCTTCTGGTCGACCAGGTCAATGTTACGTCCAACAAAGCCAATCTGGTGCCTAGCAAGGTCATCCCTCTGGAAACGTAGGTCAGCCTCAAATCCAGCAAGGCCAACCTACTGTCCAACTTGGTCAACCCTCTGGACAAGTAGGCCAACCTCAAATCCAACAAGGCCAACCTACTGTTCAGCTAGCTCAACCCTTTGGTCAGTCAGACAGCCTTCGGTTCCGCAAGGTCAACCCATTACCCAGCAAGCTCAACCTTCTAGACAAATGGGTCAACCTCAGTCTTAACCAGGCCAACCTTCTAGCCAGATGAGTCAGCCTCAGTTTCCACAAGGACATTCGTCTGGTCCCGTTCAACCAGGCACTCAAACACTCATTGTTTCTCAAGCTCCACCCAATTTCCAGACCCAATCTAGCCTCTAGACCCAACCTAGTCTCCAAACCCAAGTTGGCTTTCAAAACCAATATACTTATCAAATGTAGCCTAGACCCCAGGCACAGTTTAGAGCTCAACCACAATATGGTCATCAAAACCTTCAGCGGCCCCAAGGGCAGCCTCAAACTACCCCGTATCAAAATTATCAACAGCCACAGTTCAATCCTGATCAGAATTTTCAGCAGCCGTATGTTGCTCCTGTTGGTTAGGTTGGTAATCAATGGGCTATTGGTGGTCAAAACCTGGGTCAACCATCTAGTTATACTTATAATCCCTATGGACAAAACCCTTATAGACAAAACCCTTACGAGCAAAATCCGTCTAGGCAAAATCAATGGGGGCAACAAGGAACTGGATGGAAATCCAATTCCATTTCTTATCCATGGCCTTAGATGTCCTTCAATCCTAAATTACCTTTCTTGGCAACTTTGGAACTACTTGATGTGTCCAAGATGACAAATGATCCCATTCTTCATAATCCATATTGGACACTGGTTCCGACTAAGATTCCTAGTGATTGTCCCAAATTCGACGGTAAATCTGGAGAAGATCCTCAAGCTCATGTCATGACCTATCACCTATGGTGTTCATCTAATTCATGGCTTGATGATTCTATCCTGTTCCGTCTGTTCCAATGGACTCTCACTGGCTCTGCTGCAAAATGGTATATTGAGCTAGCTCGTGGAACTTTCCAGGACTTTAGCTCGCTTACTATGGCATTTCTAACTCATTTTCAGTTGTCAATTCGTTATGAAATGGGTACATACCTCCTAAAATCTTTGAAATAGGACACAGCCACACATTCTCTGATCATATTCATGAATGGAAGAGACATTGTCTTCTAATTAAGTTCTGGATCCCTGATCAGCTTTTGACTGAATGGTTTACAACCTCATTCTTCGGTTCGATAACATGCGATATTGCTATGGGGGCATGTGTTGCTGAAGAGCAGGCTATCACACATGCTTAGTATCTTGACTTGGTTCATTCCCAGTTTAGTATGCTATATGATTATTTTCCTGATGCTCCATGACCTGGAACTTCCAAAGCTTTGTCAACGCCATCTGTTGATGGTGTCATTGGATCCATTAGTTCATCCTCCAGAAATTCTTCTCTGAACCCTGCGAAGAAAAGGTCTGTTGCTCCAACTGAAAATGCTTCTTAGGCCCCATCCCATCCTAGTAAAACTTCCAAATTTAATGTCATCCAGTCCATCGCGGCAGATAAAACTTCGAAAGTTAAGAAAAAGGGTAAACGAAAGAATAAAGCCAATCAACCAAAGTAGGATCACTATACTAAAGACTGTCCTAGATGGTCTGAGGTTAGCCGTTTGCTTAAAGGTGCCCTTGGGACTCCTGCTGTGCTCAAAGAGCCTTTTCCCTCATGACAGACTCAAATGGTGGTTGATCAACCTCAATCTTCTTCCACTTTCGGTTTTCAAGTCTTTATGGCTGGGACGATTCCCTTCCGTATCAGTACTCGGTCAAAATAATATCCTCTAGTATTCCTTCGTCTAGTACTAGTCCCTTCCATATCGAGCGGCCTAGTACTGAGTCAGTCATTCGACCTCCTCCCAAGGGAGTGCTCCGAAAGTCTTCTTACAACCTTAATTCTCGTGTCGCGTAGCACTATAGCATTGTTGAGGACCTAGCCCAAACCCCTTCGGCTATGTCCACGTTGGAAGTCCTCTAGAGCTGTCCCTCCCAGAGGAAGTCTCTACTATCAGCCATTGGTGGCATTGATCTGGCTGATTCGGATTTGATCACTTTCGATATTGATAATCATGTACCGAGATTGCCTCATCAGATTTCTTTCCTCATTGAAGTCATCATTAACTCTAAGAATATTCATTGCACCATTATTGATGAGGACGCCTCCACTTGCATCATGTTTGTTGCTTGTTGGAAGGCTATTGGCTCCCCGATGTGGAGTCAGTCTTTGAATACTTTGGAAGCCTTCGATGGGAGAGATTCTTGTCCTTTCGGTATCCTCCCGCATTTTCCTATTACTTTGGAAGGGAAGACAGTTGAAATTGAGGTCAAAGTTGTGGATGCAAATTTGACTTACAACCTCCTCTTAGGTCGAAGCTCGACATATGCCATGCAAGTTGTGGCTTAATCTCTATTTGTGTCCTTTGTTTTCCCCATCAAGGGAAAATCGTCATGGTTGACCAATTTTCCTTCTTCGCTTCTTCTTCTTCCAATGGCAACATGCCTTTTGTGGAACATACCTCTATTCTATATGAGAGTGTGGGTACCAGACTTTTTAAAGATCCTACCCTTATGGGTGTTTTTTTTCTCCCACCTCCCAACGTCGCTCACATCAATATGATTTCTGTCCATTTTGATCCTTGGGTCCTCCCTCCTATCGATCAAGTAGAATCTTGGGGCGATGTCATGCCGTTGAGTCCTGCCGAGCTCAACTATGTTGAAATTGTTTCTGCATTGGCTTCATCTTCTAAACCTACTCCTTTGCACAGGGCTCTCGACGTGTATGTGCAATCCCCTTGGCTCGGAGATAGAACTTCTTTGGATCCGTTACAGGAAATATTTCCTTCTGATGAAGCGATTATCAAGACTATGTATTTTGAGGAGCCTCCTTGGTTTGATCATCACCATCACTCCTCGTTTCTCCCTAGCCACAGGGCCATGACTACCTGTCTTGAGTAGTTTACTTCTTGTGTCCTCTCCCAACCCATTCATACGCCTATTCAAGTCCATGAATTTTTCTCTGAAGGAAATATGGGGAACATTACGCAAATGATCCATATCAACATCTCTGTCAAACCAAGGATTGTCGAGAATATACACATTGGAGTAACCTGTACTCCCGAGGAGTTTCAACTTTAAATTGATATTTTCAAAGAATTTCGTGACATTTTTGCTTGGTCATATGAAGAGATGCCTAGAATTGATCCTAGTATCATGGTGCATGAGATCCCTATGTATCATGGTGCCAAACCTGTTCGACAGCATTTACGCCCCGTGCACCCACGAAAGGCTGTAGCTATTAAAGGCAAAGTTGAAAAACTTCTTAAAGCTGGGTTTATTTACCCTATCCTGCTCACTGATTGGGTCTCTAATATTGTCCCTGTGACCAAGAAGTAAGGCACTACTAGGGTTTGTGTTGACTACCGCGACATTAATTGTGCTTGTCCCAAAGATAATTATCCTATGCCTTTCATTGACCAGCTCATTGACAATTGTGCTGGGAGTGAAATTTATTCGTTTATGGACATCTTTTCTGGTTACAACCAGATCAATATATCGCCTGCAGATCAACACAAAACTTCCTTCATATGCCCATGGGGTACCTTTTCCTATAATAAGCCCCCTTTCGGTATCAAAAATTCCGGTGCTACCTTCCAACACACAATGTCCCATGCGTTTCATGTCATGCATCACATTGTGTAGACTTACTTGGATGACCTTTCGGCTCATTCAGCAAAGCGCCATGACCATCCAAATCACCTCCGCGAAATTTTTCTTCGCTATCGACACTACCGTATCCATCTGAATCCGCATAAATGTGTTTTCTGCGTCGAATCCGATAGACTTCTTGGGTTTCTCATCTCCAAGGAGGGCATCCGTCTAGATCCCCTCAAGGTTGAAGCCATTTTAAATCTCCCTCCTCCTACTTCTTTGTAGCAGTTGTAGAGTTTGTAGGGTAAAGCAAACTTTTTACGTCATTTTATTCCAAACTACGCTGAAATTACTAAAGGCTATACGTCGTTATTGAAGCGTGACACCTCCTTTGTTTGGGATACCGCTGCACAAGAGTCATTCGAGTAACTCAAGGCACACCTTGTCTCAGCTCCTTTATTATGTCTGCCTGATTATCACCGCGACTATACTCTTTATCTGTCCACCGCCGATAGCACAATTGGCATGGTCTTGGTTCAAGACGATGATGGTGGTACTGAACATGTTTTCTATTATCTCAGTCACAATTTAATCAACACGGAAACTCGATATGCTTATGTTGAGAAGCTCGCTGTGGCAGTTGTTCATGCTGTCCAACGATTCTATCACTATATTTTGTTGCGCACGACGATTGTGATTTATGATTGCAACCCGATGACGTACATCTTGTCACGTCAATTACTGGGGGGGAAATACTCAAAATGGATTGTTATCCTTCAAGAGTTTGATTTAGTGTTTACTGTGGCCAAGTTTAAGAAATCCCTTGTCTTCGCTGAATTGTTGTGCTCGTTACCATCCGCTACAACACCCTCTCAGTTAGAGTATCACATTCTAGATGATACTCTTTTCTTAATCAGCACCCTTGATCCTTAGTACGAGGACATTATTGTCTACCTCCAGATGTCCTCCTTTTGTCCTAATTTGTCCAAGGATTCTTGACGATGTATTCGCCATCATTCTCAGCCTTATCGCATTATCGGGGACACCATATACTGTCTCGGCATTTATTCTATTCTCCGTCATTGTTTGACATTCGAGGAAGCCGAACGAGTCTTGAATGACTGCCACTCTGGCACCTATGGTGGTCATATGTCCGGTTATGCTAATGCCCAAAACATCCTCCACGCTGGTTATTTTTTGCCATCTACTTTTAAGGACTGCATTCTTGCCATCCATTTTTGTCATGCATGCCAAATCTACCAATGGAAGATTCGTGCACCTCCCTCTCCTTTACACCCTGTCATTACCGTCGGCCCTTTTGCCAAATGGGGCATAGATTGTATGACCTGTAACCTTCTCTCGGCCGGGGGGCGTGGGTATATTATTGTTGTTGTTGATTATTTTATGAAATGGGCCGAGGCAATGCCTACATTATCTAATGACAGTAAGACAATGGCTCAGTTTTTATTCAATCATGTCATTTCTTGATTCGGAGTCCCTCAGGCTATTGTCACTAATCATGCTTCTCATTTCTGTGGTCATATGATGACTGAGTTAACAACCCATCTAGGCTTGCATCATGATAGTTTGATGTCGTATTATCCTCAGGCCAATGGCCAAGTAGAAGCCGTCAACAAGGTGTTGGTCACGATGCTCCAGCGTATCATTGGCATGCACAAGTCTAATTGGCATTTGATTTTGTTTTTTTCCTTATGGGCCTACCATACTTCCATGAAGGATGCCATCGGATTCACTCCGTTTCAACTTGTTTAGAGTCTGGAGGCCACCCTTCTCATCATGGAAAATTTTAGGGGCGAATGTTCGCCCGTAGGTGAAATTAAGGGGTTTTAAATTTTTAGTGGGTGAATATTTTGTATCATAGTACATTTTTACAGAGCACCTCAAATATCCCACCTTATTTTAAGGGAAAGGGTAAAAACAGTAAGTTTAGCCCTTGAAATTAGGAGTTACAACCTTCCATTCGCCCTAATTTTCAAGAATAGGTTTTATTTAAGTGAATCCTATGGGCCAAATACCATATTTATAAAAGAGGTTGGTAATAATAAAATTAAAAAAATGAGAGAGGGTAAATAAATAAAACCTCTTTTATACTTACCAAAAGGTATGGTAAAAAATAAAGTATAATAAACTAGACGATGGTAAATAATTAACCTCTTTTTATATTTAGTCCATCATCTTTCCATTAATGAAGGTCAAAAAAAGAGGTTAGTTTAAGTGAATCCTATGGACCAAATACATATTTGTAAAAAGGTATGTAATTAATAAATATAAAATAAATAGGTATGGTAATAAAACATTTTTTATATTTTAATCTAAAGTCACCTTATATTAGAAACACTCAAAAAATGTGTTATATTTAGGTGAAACCTATGGGCAAAATACTATGGGCCAAATACCATGGGCTAGATTATTATTAATACCATGCAAAAAAACATTATTAACCCTAATATTGGTATTAATAAAAGTAAAAATGGCACATGGTATTGACCCATGGTATTGACGTGGAATGTAGCCTATGTAAATGGGGGATTTAAACCAGCATAGACCATCTTTACTCTGGATCTACTAAGCCCTGAGAGGGATCAAATATCATGATATGCAAACTAGCATAGAGTAAAAAAATATTTGATCCCTCTCAGGGCTTGGTGGATCAAGAGTAAAAATGGATATTGTAATTTAATGTATGTTAAACATTTTAACTTGGTTAAAATAAAAAATAAAATAAAATCAATTATTAATTTTATTAAATTTCTAAATTACTAATAGTAATTTTAATCTCCAGGTTTATGATAACCCATGGTAATATCATGGTATTCATGTGAGCATAGACTATTTAAAGGGGAAATTCTATCATCTTAGATCCATCTTAATTCAGGGTCTACCAAGTACTCAGAGGGATAAATAGATTTCATCCCCTTAAGAGTGGTAGATGTGGAGTTAAGATGGATATAAGTTTGTTTTTATGATTATGAAGATATTAAATAGACTTAGGAAATTATATTGTAAAAACATCTTAAGGTGAATGCTTAAAGCTACATTTAGTCACTTCACAAAATTTAGTAAAAAATACCAATATCTCCATTAATATTAGTTTTTAACTTTTTTTTATTTAACAAAAAAAATTCAAAACAATGAAACCTTATCACTCTTTCTTTCTGCATCACCCTCACAGAAGATTTCTCACCATTTTTCAAACATTCTCAATATGATATCTTCATGAAAAAGTTTAAGTACTCATGTTGGATTAGTTGTTTGAAAAATAAGTTGGTTTGTACAACCTTTCATCTTTTGTGCTATTCTTAGTTTGTCCTAATGATCTATAGGGGTTGGAGCCACTACACCATATTTTCCTAAAAGGTGGAGATTGTTCACCAAAAAGGAAATTAATCTACAGGTTACAATGCTGTTAAAAAATGCGAGACCTATGAGGGTAGTGAATTATGCTAATAAACAATTTAGATTGGGATAGAAGTAATTAAATTTTATTATTTAATTGAAGATTTCTAATTAAAATAATAATAAATCTACATTTATATATTCATATATTGATTGGAAGGATTCTCACAATGGTCAATTCTTTCAATTAGATCCCCTTCAAACCTTTGGGATACTTAATACTTTCTTATATAATATAGTTGGGGCTTGCTACTTGTTGGCATGTTGGGGTAAACAAACTTGATTTGTTTTTTTTTATCTCGCAACTGGAGTCTATGGAATAAGAAAGAAATTTGATAGCTTGGAAAAAGTGGTAGCTTGACAAAAGTTGCAGAGAAAAGATTAATCTCTCCTACCTTGACAGAACTCATTGTCAATATCAACACCAACAAGAACTTTTTTGTGGAATATTATCAAAACTAATAGAAGGATATGAAAGAGTGTATTGTAAGCACCTTGACAAACACGGCCACTGAAACTTGGAACATTGTTTGTAGGAAGAGAAAATTATGTTTCTTTTTTCCAAACATGTATGTTAGTATATTACAGTTTAATGAATATGTTTTCTTATTATCATATATGGTTTCATACTTTAACAAAACATTCGCCAAGACTTCATAATGTTTTATTATTCAGTAAAAGATTTGCAAGGATCTTACAAGATTTTATAATTGTTGAATTGAGGCTTCTATGATCCATATTAAGTATAATAGAGTTTCTTCGGTGTAAATCACAAGAAATTTCATTTGTCGATGTGTTTCGAACCAACAAGTGTGGTTCATCGTCAGGACAAGTTGAATGAGCAGATCAAACTTTCAATGGAAGGATTCTCACAATGGTCACTTCTTTCAATTAGATCCCCTTCAAGCCTTTGGGATACTTAATACTTTCTTATATAATATAGTTGGGGCTTGCTACTTGTTGGCGTGTTGGGGTAAACAAACTTGATGTGTTTTTTTTTTTTATTTATCTCGTAACTGGAATCTATGGAATAAGAAAGAAATTTGATAACTTGAAAAAAGTGGTAGCTTGACAAAAGTTGTAGAGAAAATATTAATCTCTCCTACCTGATAGAACTCGTTGTCATTATCAACACCTACAAGAACTTTGTTGTGGCATATTATCAAAACTAATAGAAGGATATGAAAGAGTGCATTGTAAGAACCTTGACAAACATGGCCACTGAAACTTGGAACATTGTTTGTAGGGAGAGAAAATTATGTTCCTTTTTTCCAAACATGTATGTTAGTGTATTACAGTTTAATGAATATGTTTTCTTATTATCATATATGGTTTCATACTTTAACAAAACATTCGCCAAGACTTCACAATTTTTTATTATTCAGTAAAAGATTTGCCAATATCTTACAAGATTTTATAATTCAGAGAAAGATTCTCCATCATTGTACAAGATAGTATAATCCGGTGAGAGATTTGCCACAAAAATTATATATACATATTATATTATTGATAAAATCGCCTCCCATTTTTCCTATGTATCATGGGGATTTGCCCATTTATTATACATATAAATTTAGGGTGGTTCTTAAAATTTTCCCTGCATTGCATGTATGTCTACCATATCCATTTAGTGATGAATTTCTTAGAAAATGGAGAAATCAATCTTCCTTTCTTCCTGCTAAATAGTTTAAGAAGAATGGCCTCATATGTGCAAAAGAGAATAGAGTTCATAGATACAACCATGTATCATCATGGGCTGATAAAGATACCGATTGAGTTTCATTTAAAAAGCATAGGAGATACCTGGGAGAATTTCCTTATTAGAAACCATTTCCAAGAAGCACCAGAGTCACCTAAAGAAGATAATTTTAGAAGAAGTAGAAGAAATAAGATTGGGATAACTATTGAAAACAAACCTAAGTCTTCATTGTAGAAATATGATGAGAAGTTAATCTTTGAAGAACTGATAGAAATAAGGAAGCAAATCAAGGCAAGAGGGAAGATAAGAAAGGAGAAAAAGGTCACAAATGAGGAGAATGTAAGTCCTCCAGAACTTATAAAGAGCTCTAGACTCCGAGGTTTGGTAAAGAAAACATCATCAAAAGGGACATAGTTTATAAATTTAGATGAGGAAACCCTAGAACCATGTCCTGTTAACATCTCTTCCGCACACAGTCCTCAAAATTCTCATGTTCATCATTTTGAAGGTAGCCCAAGCAAATGATCTCCACGCATAGGCCCAATGCAACAACAAATATATGACTATATAGAATCACTGGAGAAGAGAAGTGCCTCAATGAACCCAGAACCTTATGTCAATCCACAAGAACCTCTAATTGATGCTCTCAAACAAGAAATTTATGAATTGGAGATATTGAACATACATATCAAACAGGAGAATGAGACCTTGAAGGACAAAATAAATTGGACAAGGCAATTACGATAATACCATTCTGCACCTAGGACTGTGGTATAAGAAAAATAGGAAATTGAAAAAAAAAAATAAGATTTTGAACAAAACAGTCATTAACTTTAAGTACAAGCTTCTTATGAGAAAGCCCAGAATGACAGTCGCTTCAAAGAAGAACAAAAAAAGGAAATTGGATGTACTAGCAGAGGTGTCTAAGGAAATCCACTAGGGAGGAAGAACTCACATTTTTGGCAAATTGCATGAGGACATGCAATGATTTTGTAGTGGGGGTATGTTGAACCTCAAAATTACCCTCTCCTTAACATTTTTTTCTCACCTTTTTCCCTCACTTCCTCATAAGATTACAGACCCAATCAATGATAAATGCTAGATTTTGTCTTAAGGAAAGCATTAAAATGATCACCATATTATATTTTTATGTTTTTGCTATTTGAGTAGATTTTTTCAAATTAGCTACATAACACAGCCTATTCTGCAGCTAACTGTGGATTTCGTAGCTACTCTCATGGTTTGGCAGGTTCCAAGTTTCAAATGAAGAATTGGGGCACATGGGAATTTCTAGAATCATCTCCACATGGATTCTATCATATTCACTCAGTCCAGATCGATGGAAAATAAAGCCTAAGGTCATGGTCAAAGATGGAGTCAAAGTACGTTATCTGAAGGAAGTAGGACTCTTGATTTTCTCTTTCGTAGCTAATCAGGAGTCTAACAGTTATGTTGCAAATACTAATTCGAATTAGCCACATGTAGCTAATCAAAAGTTTAAACAGTCCTATTGCAATTCAAATTAGCCACCTGTAGCAAGTTTATCTCATAAATAGTTATGTTATTTTCCTTTAAATATCGGTTGCATGGAATCGAGGAAAGTTAGTAGGAATTACGTGTTAAGTTCAAGCTTTTACTGATACTCTGTATTCATACTTCGTTTTGTTTATAATACAACTTTCATGTTGCCAATGATCGTTTAAAGTGCATCCTTAACTAGCTAGTACTCCAGCCACATCAATTGCAGAGGGCCCCTGCACTGAAGGAGGTTTTTCATTTGTTATTTTCAGTTCAATTTCCATTACTCTATTTTCAGCAATTTTGCTTTCTAAATTAGGATGATATTTCATTTCAGTTTTTAACCAATAGCATAATGATAAATCACAACTGTGCAATCTTGTTCTTCTAAGATATTTCATGGAGAGAAACGACTCTGTTTCCAAACTGAATTAAGATTGAAGTAATAAGAATACACAGTTGCTTAGTTTTCTTACTGTTTTGTCATTCATTTTCTTAGCACAAAATTGTTAATTAATTGTGTTAATGGATGTTTTCGAAACTTGCCATTTCAAGATGATGATGATCCTAAACTAAATGGTTAAATTTCTAATTCATACAGTGGTTGAATTTACTCAGTACATTGTTAATTTCCTAGGAACTGAGGAACTAAGGTATGATTGGTTTCTTGCATAGCACTTCAAGAGGGTAATGCTTCACATTTGAATGTTGGAGAAAGTCAAAAATACATTAGTTGTTTAGAGTTAGTTTCACATGCTTTTACCTTTTTTTTCAGATCCTCACTTAGCGGCATCACTGATATTTCCAGTAATAATTTCAGGGATATTGATTTAATTATATTCCAAAATTGAATGGTTGAAAGTTTAATGAATGCAATTATTGTGTTACCTTCTGCATCAATTTCATTCTTGGTTTTAAGAATTAGATCCATGGATTAGGACTAATGATAAGATAAGATAGATGCTCTGTTTTTTTTATTATATTCTAACTAGCCAACAGTTCTTGGTCCATTTTTAGGAAATTAGATTAACTTAGGAACATTTCCCTTCCTTTAAAATTCATTATATTTACTTAAATTTTCTCATAGTTTCAGGTTGTACATTTTTAGACATCAAAGAACATAAACCCCCCAAAAACAACATAAAATACAAAACAACGAAATAAGAAAAAGGTTACCTATGCACATATAGTGCACCACACTTCATCAGCTTACAAACCTCGGTTGATAATTTATGCAAGCAATTTAGGACACTAAATTGACTAAACATTAATTGAATATAACCGAAAATAATTGAACTAGATTGCTAAAATTTAGCAATCAACACATGCATAACTGAACTCCAAGGGCCTAACTTGAATTTACTGAGCTAACTAAGTGACAAGAGCCATGTCACACTAGTTAATTTCCTCCAAGTTGTCCTGATGATGTGGAAATTTGATTTACTTAATTTGACTAAGGCTAAAGTCAAATTAAGCCTTTCTTGCTACATTATTTAACACTCCCTCTTAGCAATAAAGGGATTTTTCACCACCACTATCCTACACCTGTGAAATTTAAATTTACCTCTTGACAATGCCTTTATCAAGATATAAGCATCTTGCTCCTCAGTTAGAATGTATTGTAGCATGATAATTCTACTTTGCACACAATCTCACAAATGATGATATTGGATATCAATGTGCTTGGACCTATCATGAAATACCAGATTATTAGAGAGATTAATGCAACTCTGATTATCATAATATATCACTATTGGATCCATCTCCTGACCAAAAATACCCTTAAGTATTTTCCTCATCCATATGGCCTCACATGTTGCTTGACTTGCAACCATGTATTCAGCCTCTACTGAGTTGAGCGCCACAGACCTCTGCTTCCTATTATACCATAAAATAGTTGTGGACCCAACACTGAAGATAGCACATGAAGTAATTTTCCTGCCTGGTGGACTCCCCTGTCTAATCTGCATCAGTGAAGCCTTGAAGCTTCACTCCCTCTGTCCTCTTGTACCATAATCCATACTTGGTAGTGCCTCTAAGGTACCATAACACATGCTTTGTTTCCTTCCAATACAACTAGTAGGTCTCACCATATCTTGACTGAGTTGGTTTAATGCATAGCACATGTTGGGTCTTGTGTTCAAAAGATACATTAAAGACCCCACAAGTTGTCTATAAATGGTAGCATCAACATCTTCACCTGAAGTGGCATTCTCCTTCCTTCAGTTTGTAACTAGAGGTGTGTCCATGGGCTTACAATTCTCCACGTGATATCTCTAAAGTATTTCAGAGGCATACTTCCCCTAAGACACAAACAATTCACCATCACCTTGCCATACTTCTAGCTCGATGAAGTAATGCATTAGGTCCATTTATTTCATCTCAAATTCCCTAGCAAGAGCATATCAACTGCTCATCACCTGTCAATATTAAATCGTTAGCATACAAAACAATAATAAGCAACTTACCATCTACCACAATGTGATAGAGGTTTGCATCTTCTTCACTTTTGGTGAAGCCCAATCAACTCATATAATTATCGATCTGAGTGTACCATGCTCAGGGCCCCTATTTGAGACCATACAATACTCTCTTGAGTCTGCACACATGTGACTCTCGATCGTATGTCTCATATATTTCATGTTGCTCCATGTAAATTTTCTCCTCAACAACATGGTGAGAAAGGCAGTCTTCACATCCATCTGGTGGAATTTCCACCCCATCTACGCAGCCAATGCTATAATGGATATGATTGAGGAATATAATGCAATTTTTGCAAAAGTTTCATCATAGTCCACTCCCTCTATGTAAGAAAATCCTTTGGCCACAAATATGGCCTTGTACTTTTTGATGCTCCTGACAGCTACATGCTTCACTTTGTAGATCCATCTGGAAGCAACCACTGATTTCCCTTCTAGTCTCGGAACCACCACCCATACACTGTTCTTCATGATGGATTCACATTCTTCCACCATGGAATCAACCCAAATAGGTTGAGAAATTTCTTCCTCAAATGAAGAAGGCTCTGTCTCAATGAGATCTGTCATGAGAGCCATGTAACTAGTGTACCTCTCGGGTGACCTCCTTTGCATGTGTACTGATGTGGGGGATCCCACATTTTCCCTTTCATCCTACAACAATCTATCAACTTCTTTGGTTCTCTTTCTCCACTCTTTGGAAGACTCTAGTTGAGTGGGTGATCAGGGGCTCATGTCCCAAGTGTCGTAAAATGCTCAAAAATGAAAGTGTTTAGAACCAGCTCAAACCTGAATGACCAGATAGAGCTCGTCTTCCTGATTCTGGCACCACAAATGGTTCGAAAAACGGTCGTCGTATGAGAAAGTTATGCCAAAAACAAAATCGCCCAATAACCCTTAATTTTTGAATTTTTCAAAAATATATATATATATTCCACAGAATATTCCTTGGAATATTCCATGGAATATTCCTTTTGGGCAAGCTAATCAGAAGCCACCACATGGTAGGCTCAGAGGCCACCACGTGGCCCCAAGTGACGTCAGCAAAGGTATGTTGGGCGCATATGAAAATTTGTTTGATGGAAAAGAGGTTTGAACTTGCGACCTCATTCATATTAACGCAATGCTTTACCAATGCACCACAAGGACAAGACATGTTTAATGTGCGGAACAAACTTCTGTTAAAGTTTGAATTGGGTAAGGACGGGGCCCAAGGGGGCCAGCCCCCGCATACATATGACCACAGCACCCAAAACCGTGGGCCTAGACCCTTAACCGCTCGGCAAGAAATCCAATGCAAACCACCAGCCGAGATTTGCGGTCACATGCGGGATTTTTGGGCAGTTAACTAACAGTCAAGTTGGCGGATTTTTTGGCGGAGCGCCAAATTTGGGCGGTTCCGCCATAATTGGCGGACCTATCTGGACCTACATTACAGTTAGCTGGAGTTTTTCAAGGGCAACTGGCAGTTGGGAGTAAATGGCCATAACTTTGGCTAGGAAAGTTCGTTTTGGAAGATTTGTTTTTTTATTTTGGGTCTCTTCGACCTTCTGAAGCCATTGGCATAGGTTTTATAGCCATATGAGGTCATTTGCAGAGGTTTTTGCGCCGTGAAAGTTCTAGGAGTCACGAGGGCCCAGTATTGTGAGAGCTGTATAGGGTTGCAGGTATCCATTGGAGGTGAACCAGTAGTCAATCCTGAAGGATTCAAGTGTTCTAAATCCGTTTTTATAGTCTATTCCACATATAGAGGCTTTTATTCAGCTGTATATTTATTTTGAGCATTTAATTAAAACGAGGACAGGCCCATTTGGGAGCCTTGGACCCAGCAGACGTAGCCCAAGAGGGGTGAACTGCTTTATCAACTTCTTTTGCATCTGTGGTTGATTTATTTTGCAGAACAAATTCGTTTTAGTGTGTTAAACAGTGAAAGGAAATAATTCTGCTATACTTAAATGGGTCATGAATAGCTGAAAATTTCATTTGTTTTTTTACTGCAAGACATGGACATCTTTTAAACATGTTTAATACTGAATTGAATACCTTGCAAACCTTTTACAAGTAGTTTCAAATTCAGATCAAGTTGGTATCAGAGCTATGTTGTTGTTTCTTTGTATCAAAAGCAGTCAAATAAGCTATAGACAGAGCCTGAAACGAGCCAGGAAGCTTTCGAAATGCTCTTGTTATACAATTGCAAAGTAGATAAATGCTCTTTCAGTCAATCTCTGGTGTAGTTGTCTTTTGATTGTTTTTGTGCAAAGATCTTCTAACTGTCTTGCAAGTATTGATGCTTACCAGGTTGAAACTTAAAAGAGGGGAAGGACAGTTGACTAGAGAACGAGAGAATCCTCAGTCAAGGAAGGCCAGAGAGCCAGCACCTCCACCTTCAATTTCACCCTCAAGAGTCTCAGCAGAAGCTTCAAGAATGTCTGAACAGGAAGGAGAAATTCCTGCAGACATGGATCCAAAAGAAGAATAAAGAGTCTTTAGAAACGCTTTCTTGGACCTCACTGAAATGGTGAGGATATTGTACCAAGAAAGAAATGAGAAATTGGTTGGAGAAGGGTCCAAACATCCACATGAAGGAGAGGGCTCTTCAGGAGGTAAGAAGGATGATGATCATTCCAAGAAAGGACATGGAGGTAATGGTGATCCACCACCCCCATCGGCCCCTCCTTCCTCTTCATCCTTGTCTTCTTCTTCTGTGCATAAGCATAGATCCTCTGGAAAAAGTCCTTTTTTGAAGCTTGATGTAAAATTCAAATTACCTATGTTTAATGGTGAAGTGAATGCAGAAAAGCTTGACAATTGGATTAGGCAGTTGGAAATTTAATTGAGGATCTAGAATATGCATGATGATGCCACAAATATTCAGTTGGCTTCTTTGAGAATGGATGGAGCAGCATTGATCTGGTCGGAGGCCAAGACCAAAGAGGAGATCAAGAAATTTGGTAAGGTTGCCTTAACATGGATTGAATTTCTGTTAGCCATTAAAAAACAATTTTATCCTCTTGCTCACATGCAGAAAGCCATTATGAACTGGCAAAATT
>APFE030710612.1:0-11431 GCA_000404065.3 Pinus taeda | reverse complement strand
GAATGACTTACTTAACGCAGTTGAATCCCAAAAATGATATCTAATATAATGCACTGCGTAATCCCCCATACTTAAATTCAAAAAAAGAGTCAAGGGATCTCTACTTGAATGGTTCATGAGGCACAATACTTGCTAAGGTTTTGCAAATGGGGTAGCAAGCTAAGTGGGCTTGATTGTGGAAGAAACTCCACAGTGAAGCGCGCTTGAGCCAGAGGAGTTCCAGGATGGGTGACCTCCTGGGAAGTCCTGGTTACCGGGTGCAAGCCCCGGAAGTGATGATTGATGCTATGTGATTCGTTCTCCACATTTCACTAGTTTCAATCCCACTTCTTCACCCCTGTGAGCATCACCCGATGCAATGAGTGCTAAGTGAACTATTCAAAAATCATGAGAAATTAGTCAGTTACGACTACCTCTCATGGAAATGGTCATACGTTTGAATGACTTACTTAACGCAGTTGAATCCCAAAATGATATCTAATATAATGCACTCGTAATCCCCCATACTTAAATTCAAAAAGAGTCAAGGGATCTCTAACTTGAATGGTTCATGAGGCACAATACTTGCTAAGGTTTTGCAAATGGGGTAGCAAGCTAAGTGGGCTTGATTGTGGAAAAACTCCACAGTTAGGCGGGCTTGAGCCAGAGGAGTTCTGGGATGGGTGACCTCCTGGGAAGTCCTGGTTACCGGGTGCAAGCCCTGGAAGTGATGATTGATGCTATGTGATTCGTTCTCCGCTTTTCACTAGTTTCAATCCCCACTTCTTCACCCCTGTGAGCATGACCCGATGCAATGAGTGCTAAGTGAACTATTCAAAAATCATGAGAAATTAGTCAGTTATGACTACCTCTCATGGAAATGGTCATACGTGAATGACTTACCTAACGCAGTTGAATCCCAAAATGATATCTAATATAATGCACTGCGTAAACCCCCATACTTACATTAAAAAAGAGTCAAGGGATCTCTACTTGAATGGATCATGAGGCACAATACTTGCTAAGGTTTTGCAAATGGGGTAGTAAGCTAAGTGGGTTTGATTGTGGGGAAAAACTCCACAGTTAAGCGCGCTTGAGCCAGAGGAGGATGGGTGACCTCCTGGGAAGTTCTGGTTACCGGGTGCAAGCCCCGGAAGTGATGATTGATGCTATGTGATTCGTTCTCCACATTTCACTAGTTTCAATCCCACTTCTTCACCCCTGTGAGCATCACCTGATGTAATGAGTGCTAAGTGAACTATTCAAAAATCATGAAAAATTAGTCAGTTACGACTACCTCTCATGGAAATGGTCATACGTTTGAATGACTTACTTAACGCAGTTGAATCCCAAAATGATATCTAAAGTAATGCTTCAACATTCTACCATTGACAGGTCCTCTTGGTAGATCTGATCCATTTATCTCTCTCAAGAAAAATGCATTGTTACCCCTGTAACCATAAATGACATAAGGCCCTTGCCATAAGAAGTCAAATTTGCCATGTTTGCCTTTGTATTCCCTTCTTGAATCCCGCTTAAGAACTTTATCACCTATGTAAAAATCATCTACTTTGGTATTTTTATGAAATACCTTTTTGATTTTGTCTTGTATTACTTGTGATTTTACATATACTTCTTCTCTGGTTTATTGCAGGTGTATGGTCTGATTTATCCTTCTATGGATATCATTTGGTTCCACCTGTAATTCCTAGATGATCTTCATCACCGGCACTCCCAAAGAAGAAGGAAAAATAGCATCCATCCCATACACTAACTGATAGGGAGATGTGCAAATGGACTTCTTGGTAGTTAGTCTATCTGCCCACAAGGCATTTACCAACTTCTTGTTCCGTGTGTTTTTGTTGTCTTCCAGTAATTTCTTAATGATATTGACCAGGATTTTGTTAGAGGATTCTACAAGTCCATTACCTTGAGGGTAATAGGTAGTGGAGTGGCCAAGGGTGATGTGGTATTTGTTACAGAAGTATATCATTTTCTTGGATTTCAAGGCAGCTGCATTATCAGTAATGAGCTTTTGGGGGCATCCAAATCTTGACAGATATTATTTTCTAGGAAGGAGATAATGACAGTGTCTGTGGCTTGTCTAGAAGGGATGGATTCTATCCATTTGGTAAAATAATCATTGGATGTCAAAATCCACTTATGCTAAGCTAAGGAGGCTGGGTGTATTTCTCCAATGAAGTATAACCCCCATTGTTGAAATGGTATTTCAGTGGAGATTGGTTTAAGAGGTAAGGGTAAAATTTTTCTCTTTCCCTCAAATATCTGGCACTTATGACAGAAGGTCACATGTTTCTTAACATCTACAAATAGGGTGGGCTAGTAGAAACCAACCCTTAGAATTTTTCCAGTAGTAGTCTTCTAATACAAGTGTCCTCCACAATCCCCTGCATGAAATTTTTGCATAATTTTATTAGCTTCATCTTTTAGTAAACAATTCAAAATAATACCACTAATGTCTTTCCAAAACAAAGCATTATCTATGATACAGTATCTTAATGAATTTATTTTCAAAAATCTAGCTTTAGTTCTTCTTAAACCAGGAGGAGCTTGTAAGTTTAGTAATACAAATATGATATCTGCATACCAAGGTGAATCTATAAAAGGTTCATTGATCTGTGGAGTCGCCATCTCTTCCTGATCATCAAGGGCACCAATGAAGTTTATATCCAGGGCCCGATAGTTTGATTCAGCCATGAGTTTAGCTAAACCTTGGCTTTTGATAAGTTTAGTAGGCTTTATTTCTATGTCGTATTCCAATATAGTGGCAATCCATTTGCCTCTTTTCCCTCCAGATCCATTTTGTGTCAAAATGTCCTTAACTATTGAATTTGGAACATAAGCAATAATGTGAGAATACAAAATATAGACTCTGAAATCTTTGATAGCCTTCACTAAAACTAAGGCTCGTTTCTCGATAATATTATATTTGAGTGTGGCATATATTAAGGATTTATTGAAAAATGCAATTGGTTGTTCATATCCTTGGTCATTCTTTTGCAACGAGACTGCTGCAATGGTGTGTTCTGAAGCAAAAGAAAAAATTATAAAATCTTTATGAAAATCAGGACTTATAAGTACTGGAGTCTTGGCTAGGGCTTCCTTGATGGATTCAAAGGATTGTTTGGCCTCCATTTTCCATTTAAGTGCTGAATCTTTTTTTAACATGTTATTTAGTTGTTGGGTAGTGGAAGCCCCACACAATGATTAAAGGATGCAAAGCTGGAGATTTTGGGTAAAGTTAGGATAAATATTCTACTGGAAGTGCGGACCGTGAATCATAATAGGTCGAGTCAAAGGGTAGTCCACCCAAAAATAATGTAAATAGAGTTGGCCCGCGTAGGGATTGTGGGCCAAAGAAGGGTATAAATAGAGCAAGGCTCTATGGGTAGAAGTAGTAGAGTTTTGATAATATGAAATGTAATGGGTTCTTGAAAAAGATATTTGGAAAGCGTCTGTAAGTCTGAGTCGAGGGATTGGGGTAGTAGGCAGAGGCCCTGCAGCTATGTGCGAAGAGGCCTGGAAAGTCCGTAGCTATGTGCGCGAACCCCTGCAGCTGAGTGCGTGGGGTAGATCTGGATGTATAAGGACAAATTGGAAATAAAGATAAGTTTCTTGTGGAATTCTGTGTTTCTTTTGAACTGTCATAATACCTATTTAATCTTATCTGCTTATGGTTGGAAAAAGTATAAATCTGGGTTTATTTTAATATGTGAATGAATTGTGTTGGTTAAATGTTTGCTTAAAGACCCTGGTAATTGATAACCTTATCATTTAATAGAATAGCGCACTAATAAGAAAGACATACTCACGCTGGATCTGTGCGAATAACGAGCAACGTGGGGCTGTAAACCGGTGCGCGAAACCTCCAGACCACACCAAGACATCCCTAGGGTGCGGCAACCTGGTTCCAGAACCCTTCGCTGCTACCTCGGGTGAGACCTCAGTCCGCGCTCCGCGGGCTGTTGCTGAAAGGGCTGGTAGCTACGGGATTTTTTTGGCTAAATAACTCTTCCAAACCTGGGTTAGGCCCATATAAGCCAACAAATGGTTCCATTGTCAGGACAGGGATCTGCCTAAGGGGTGTCTAATGTGGGAACACTCGAATCCTACAAAGAAAGAACTCGAAGATTGGTGGGATTTGAAGCTTCACGAGTTCGCGGTTCAAGAAAATAGAAACTCACGGATATCAGAGGAACAATGGTTGGATCGCTATATATTCATGGATATACATGATATCTTCTTCGTAACATTCCCGATAGAATTGTACAAGTGGATAAGTTAGTTGATAGCATGGGAAGGTGCAGATTAGAATAGTCGATAGTGTGGACTCTGGAACTGGTGCGTAGGCTGGAAGCTACCGAAGATAAAATTGCGTGCGCAGTAGACCACTAGTTAGATCAAATTATAGGGGGATTTATCACTAAATTCGCGATTGATACAACCGTAAGTTATAGTGAAGTAGAAAGGAAATTTCTCCAAGGACCGCGGGGTAGATACATCAAATCATTGAATACTTGGATTAAGATGCTGTTGTGTGAAAAACAGATCCTGCGCGTATATTGATGTCTGGAGTAACGCAGAGTGGAAGGGGTTATCGAAGAACAAGAGAAGTAGAAAAAAACCCCTTGATTTCTATCTCGCGAGAAAGCGAGGAGGACCTCGTTAGGTTCTCGCCAGGAAGTGCGATTCGATTGATTAAAGAACGCTTCCCACTGATACCACCTCCGTCTACACCACCACCTGCTTCACCCATGTCGAGTCCATCCACACCAACACCCCCTCCACCCCCTCCACCAACAAAAGCTGGGATGGTGACCGTAGTCAAGTTACCGACATTTCAGGGTGTAGGGAATGAAGAGCCAAGTCGATTCTGGTTTGTGATAAAATCTGTATGGGACGCGCAAGGCATAACAGATGAAAACATTAAAAAGGCCACGTTGGTCAGTGCACTTTAGGACCGCGCGCTGGCATGGTACATAAAATACTTAACCAACCATCTGAATGAGGGGATAGTGGCGATACAGGATGCGCTTAATAAAGAGTTTGACCGACCAAAGTTTGAAATCCAGTTGGTCATTGGGTTCAAGGAGATAACAATGTTGCCTAGTGAAATTCCATGGGATTTGGACCAAAGATTAAAGAGTACCATCCGCGAAGCTAACATGAATTTGACAGACGGGCAGCATTGCGTGTGGTTTGTGGTGTCCTTGATGTCCCATCTAAGGATGAATTTGTCACAACATAAGATCTCAACCCAAGCCGAGGCACTGGAAACAACAATGAGGTTACACGCGACCTTAATACCAGACCCAGGGTTGGGAATTCAACAAATCCACATGCAACTTCAAAACTTGAGCTTGGAAATGCAGAGTCTAAAGCAAGGAAGAGTGTCTCGACCAGAGGTAGGCTGTATTAAATGTAAGAGCCAAGCGCATGACAAGGACCATTGTCCAGTTTTCTCGAACCATTTTGCAGAAGGAGGCCCGATGTCATTAAAAGTGGAGGTACAAGTAGGGTGGAGTGCTCCACCTGTGCTCTAGAGCGCAATTTTCCAGGTAGGAGGAAATCATGCCACAGACAATTGCCACCTATTGCTGAACTTACGACAACCTCCTCAACACTTATTTTGTAACTTTTGCAGAATGATGGGTCATGAGGAGAGGGATTGCTGCATGTTGATAAATCAACCACCTACGTATAGGATGCAAATAAAGACGCGCGGGCAGGACCTAGCTGCACCACTCGCACGCAGGGGACTCCTGATATGCGGACGGGGGCGTGGAGGATGGGGGCCTGGATGGGGCCGTAGACAGTTGATCTATTATAATTGTGGTGGACAGGGACATTACGCTCGAGATTCTACGAATCCAACTAAAGCCTGTTGTCCATCATGCTACCAGTTTGATCAGGATGCAGTCGATTTCCCTATACTGATTGCTCAATTACGGGAAAAAGGGATGCTCCCAGCCAACCCCACCCAGAATGTCCAGATGATGAAGGCTAAACCACGCACTGAAGACCCCAACATAAACATGATGCTCAGAAGTGGCGCAGCTACAAGGGAAGATAAGGGGAAGAAGCCGAAAGAGGATACGTGGGTTCGTAAAGCTCCCGCAAAACAACCAGAATTTGATTTGGTGCAAGCAAAGGAAACCTTTTTGGAGGCCAAGAAATTTTTTGCAGAAGCATCGACTTCGGCTATTAAAGGGCAATCAAAACTGGAACAGGAAAGGTCTTTGATAACTACCTTCTTAGAAACCTGTATGAAGCTTTTAAGGGATGCTAATGCGGTGAGAGGGTTACAAGAATTAATAAATAGATGTGCTGGGGCAGACGAACCGTGCCTGATCCAAAAATTTGGCAAACATGTTTTGCGTACCGGTCGGGAGATGGGACTAACCGTCTAGATTGGCGACTATGAGATGGACCAGGTCGTGTTAGATTTGGGGTCCGACACAAATGTCCTACCAAAACAAACTTGTGAATGCATGGGCAAGCCTCCACTACAATGGTCCCCGATCCAATTACGAATGACCAATCAACAAAAGATTCTGCCTATGGGAAGGCTGCAGGGGGTTACCATGGACATCGACAACGCTAGCACGCAAACAGATTTTGAAGTCATTGAAATCGTGGATGATAGTAACCCATATCCAGCGTTACTAGGGATAGATTGGACAACAAACATGAATGGAATCATCAACCTTAAGAAACGAAAAATGATCTTTGAAAAGAATTCTCTTCGGGTAGTAATTCCATTAGATCTAGCTGAAGGAACACGTTATACTGAACCTGTGCGCAACGACGATAGTGATGGGGAACTAGAATGTATCTATCAGTTCACAGTGCAAGATCGGGACAGGGTGAGTCCAACAACGGACGGTTGACTCTCATGGGACCGCGATAGCTCTTGCATGTCAGATTCAGATGAAGAGGTTGAACGATGGTAGAAATGATTGCATGAAGTAACCACATTAAATTGCAATAGGATGGTTGCGACGGGAGCCATAGAACCGTCCACGAAGGAAGCAGAAAAACCGGTTGCCTCAGTGAGGCTGAAACCAGATGCACCGATAATATCTACGGTAACACCCCGAACGACCTTGGCTTCGGCAAAAAGGGCAGCCGCAATAAAGCAAAGAAGAACACATGAAGGTCGCGGACAAGCGCAGGCACAAGTGGCCAGAAAAACTAAGGGAAGTAGCCTAAAGTGACTCTAGTCGCCAATAATCGACGATAGCGTCTGCAGGGACTCAAGGGGTGGCCCACATCGCGGCCGTCCAATAACACAAACCTTTTGGAAGTTGCAAATACTGCGACCTAGATGGGTCTGGAGTAAGCAATGGAAGAAAGCTTAGAGGAAGCTGAATAGCTGTAGGCCCCGCGTTGACAGCACACCCTGGTATGGTCGAGAGACCAAAAAGCGATATGTGGGAATGGATTCAGAAGAATGTCACACCGCGATACTCACAACAGCGTAGCCCCTCTACACATAAGACGCTTTAGACCGCTTAGGAATATTGTTAAGAATGAGCGAGCTATGACCCTGCTGGGAGGCATACATCCTCGGAATGGAAAAATAACTACCCGAGTGAAAGAGTGGTGCTCGTAGCGCGGGCTGGTAGGGACATTACAATGACGCACTAGCTGTGCGAACACCTGACTAGTGGTTGACACTATAGTCTCAGTGCCTTGAGCAGTTGAAAGAAGGCGTGGGACTATAAACAAGTCTGTAGGAAGACGGTCTGGCAAAGCACTTCCCTCCCAACCGCAGAAACGCTCAAGGAACTACGCTACCGCGAGGACCCATCAAGAGATGATCGTTAACACCACTATTCATGACAAGGAGGTTACAGTATGGCAGAAAGGAGCGGGCGACGGACCTTTAAGGCGAAGATTCTGAGTCGGATTCGCTAAGATATGCCGATGGGACAGTAGCCCTACACTAGAAAAGGAGGGAAGAAAGTTGTTCAAAATCTCGGCTTTATTTTATAGATGTATTGGCACTATACATCAGAGCAAAGAAACAAGTAGTCAGCTCCCAGAAAACCGATGAGTACCATGGCTATAACTCGAGCACGATTCGTGGAATAAATGCAGCTGAATCCGGAAGAGCCAGAGGGCGGGAGTCAGGTGCCGGGGGTTTTGAAATCCCCACGCACACCACGAAAGAAGAAGACTAAGCAAAAGATAGGAATAGTTCGAGCCTCACCACGGTTCACCAAGCAATCCTCAGCTGATAAGGGAAAAGCTGTTTCCACCGAAACCGACGAGGATGTTGATGCTCTCCAAGAATTGCTTGACTAGATAGACGCATAGGCTGAGGAAGAGGTAGAGGCATTCCAAATCCCATCATTACCTCCATATCTTTCTCCATGGCAAGGGTCAACCAAGGTACCCAAGGACTTGGATGTTGTGAAGGCTGAGCTTCAGGCCCCGCTTCTTCCTGATGACATAAGGTTCAAAGGGTTGCCATTGGGGTGTGTTTCGAGCCTCAAGTTTTAAGATTGGGATCTGGCTGACCGCGATAAGTTCCCTGAACTAGCCGAAGACATGTTATTTCCACGGGTATGGCTACTAGGTGTGGCGAAAGTGACATCCTCAACCTCAGATGGCTACCTCACTACCACCACGTGCCTATCACCACATTTGTAATTTGAAAACTACTATGTCTGGTACGTGATGGATTCCTATGGTTGGAAGAGCCGATCCCGATCACAGCTGAACTCATCCACTGAATAATGCACCTACCGCTGAAAGGAAATGATCCCGCTGACACTGCAGGAACTAGTAGTGAGGTAAGACTTGTCGAAACAATAAAAACTCGATATCAGCTGGAGAAAGTTTGTCAAGCCAGGCAGTAACTCCATTAAGAAAAAATGATTCGACTATATTATTCCACCAGGTAGGTGTTTGTTATATACATGAGGGAGAGACTGTTTAGTTCATCTCCCGATGACTGTTCATATTTCTAATTTATTTATTTACATAAATTCACCCAATCACAAGGATTAGGTGTCAAAATTCCCCCCCCTTAATCTGAAGGGATGTTGGTGAGTCCAAGTATCATTCTGAATCGTTCAAGCTTTTCTCTTCCAAGCGCTTTGGTGAAGATGTATGCAATTTGCTCATTTGTGGAACAATGATAGAGATGGATTGTTTTGGCCTCAACATGATTTCAAATCAGATGATATTTAGTATTGATGTGCTTCATTTATCATGGAACTTTGGGTTCTTGGCCAACTTTATTGTAGAGGTATTTTCAATCATGAGTGGAGTTGATTGTACTTATTTTACCTGCAAATCTTCAATAATTTTCCTCAGCCACACAATTTCTTTTGTTGCTTCAGTTGCTGCCACGTATTCTGCTTCTGTTGTGGAATCTGCTAGAACTGATTGTTTGCGTGATCTCCAGGAGACAGCTCCTGATCCAAGACTCATATCATATCTTGAAGTTGATACCCCGGTTTATTTGTCTCCATCGAAGTCTGAATCAGAGTATCTAATCAAGCTGAAGTCGTCCACCTGTGTATACTTGATTCCAAACTCTTGAGTTCCCTTCAAGTACCTTAGAACTCTTTTTGCAGCATATCAATGTCCCTCACAAGGCTTTTGCATAAACCTGGAGAGGATTCCAGCAACAAACGAAATGTCTGGTTTGGTGGTAGTTAGGTAGTTGAGACTTCCTACAAGCTGTCTATACTTTGTTGCATCCTCAAATTCTTTTCCTTCAATAGATGTGAGCTTTAAGTTTTGTTCCATTGGAGTAGTAAGAGGATTGCACTCTGTCATGCCAAACCTGTTCAACAGATCTCCAATGTATTTCTTTTGAGAAAGAAATATGGACTTTGGTTGTTGGGTTACTTCAATGCCAAGATAGTAATGAACATAGCCCAAATCAGTCATTTCAAAACTTTTCCCCAATTCCTTCTTTATGGATGCAATGTAGCTTTCATTGTTCCCTATCATCAAAAGATCATCTAACATATACCACAAGATATACAACTTGTTTTGCCCAACTTTCTTGACAAATAAAGTTGCATCATCAAGATCAAAATGTTTGAAATTGAGTTTCAAAAGATGCTCAGTTAGTTTTTCATACCAGGCTCACGGTGCTTGTTTGAGGCCATACAGGGACTTCACAAGTTTGCATACTTTATGTTCATGTCCTTTCATAACAAATCCTTCAGGCTAGGGCATAAAAGCATTCTCTTTTAAATCTCCATTTAAGAAGTAGTTTTTACGTCCATTTGGTGGACTTTCCAACTGTTCTGAGCTGCTAATGTAAAGAGTGTTTGGATGGTAGCCCATTTTGCTGTGGGGGCAAAAGTCTCCTCATAATCGACCCCTTCCTTCTGTGCAAAACCTTTTGCCACAAGCCTAGCTTTGTGCTTGTCAAGTGAGCCATCAACTTTATACTGTTCTGTAGACCCACTTGCAGCCAATTGGTTTGGTTCCTAATGAGGATCAACCAGCTTCCAAGTGCCATTCTTTATGAGGGCATCATACTCCTTTTGCATCGCTTCTTTCCATTCATCATGAGAAGCAACTTCTTTAAAGGAAGTTGGTTCAAAATCCGTAGACAAGTTCAATTCACAATCATAAGAAACATCCATATCAACAGGTGAATTAGAGTCATCTACATCACCTCCATTTTTCCGGTTTGAATTTTTGGTTCCTGTCTTTCTAACTTCATCAGGATGAACACTTTCAAGTGTCTTTGTCAGCCACTTTGGGGGACCTTTCTCAGATGGTCCAGGCTACTCCGTTTATTGGGTTGGGACTGAATTAAGATTGAGTCTCCCAATTCTATCAATTACATCACTTAAAGCATCATCCGTTGTTGGAGTTTCATGTGGGGGAGAGTGTTCTTCAAAAGAAGATTCCACATGTTGATCTAGTATAGGAATCCCCCCTTCAAGATGTGGAATTTGACTATAAAATTCTTGAAATGATTTTGCTTTTGGGAATCTATCCAAGCAATCAAGTTGCCGCTCAACAAAATTGTTAGTTTTGGATGATTCAAGGAAAATTACATCTCTAGATACAACAAACTTCTTATTTATTTCATCATAGAGGTGGCATGCTTTGGAGGTGTTTGAATACCCTAGGAAGATACACTTACGACTTCTAGCACTAAGTTTGTTTCTATGTACCTTTGGTATCAAAGCATAACAGGTGGAACCAAAGACCCTCAGATGCTTTACCGAAGGAACATGTCCATACCACATTTCATATGGAGTCTTGTTTCTTATAGCATTAGATGGACATCTATTCTTTATATATGCAGCACATAGAACAACATTAACCCAAAACATTATCTTTATATTTTTGAAGAAGAGCATGGATCGTACCATATTTAAGATTGTCCTATTCATTCTTTCAGCTACACCATTCTGTTGGGGATTATAAGGCACAATTGTTTGAT
>APFE030710592.1:0-10744 GCA_000404065.3 Pinus taeda | reverse complement strand
AGAATTTGATTTAGGAGCATCGCGATTAGCCAGCAATGTGAAAATTTGTTCACATGTTGTGGTTAAATAGGTTGAAATTCATTGACTGGTGGGTCAAAACTGGTTTTTACTGAGACGGTTTGATCTCTCAAGCAATTTGTTATAATTCATTATTGTAATAAGTTAGAGACTATCTTATTTTATATTTAGAGATAGGGATTGTTAGCATAGAGCTAGCAATCAAAAGATTACTGTTAGATCTATTAAAAATAGAGATTTGTTGTTAGATATTGTTAGAGTGTTTATCGAGTGATAAAAATGAAACAAAATGTAATGAGTGAGAGGAGAGAGGATTGCTGAGGGAAGCGAGAGCATAGAGCATGTGTGGATTTCATTTCTTTTGAAGATAGAGGTAATTATTTGTGTATCTGGCCTCAGGTCGAGACTTTATAATGTATTTATGGTGAATAAAACAGTATTGCATGTATTATCATTTGAACAACCCGTGGAGGCTTTGAAAATTGATTTCCTTTCTATGTATTTAAATACTTTGATTCTGGTCCTGTGTTTTCATATTTCATAGCGGAAATCCCTAAATTTAATGCAGACTTGGTGTAGTTTGGGTCCGCAACTGGAAATCCCATTTACACAGGGAATTAATGCAAAACACTTAGTCAATTCGGCCAACCGGACGTGCAATAATATAAAGGTTGATTTTGGGACTTATCGAGTCCGGTAATTCATATATATATATATATCTCATCGCTCAAACCATTCTACACGTGGCAAGTCTTGTCCCCAACCTTGGCGATATGCAATCACCGACATATCACATCGGCATCTCGGAGCGGGAGTAATAAGGTGTAAAGTGATACGTTGCGATCACCAATAGCGATACACTATATTGCATCGAACCTCCGTCCAAGAGAAAGTATCGATAGTGCAAGCCTTCTCACAATCGATTGCGATAAGGAAACCTGATCTGGACCATTAGATCTCGTAGCTCTAGATCAATAGTCGACAACGCTTGTTGCCTTGACTTCTGTGTACGATAGGCACACCAATACAAATGGTAAAGATTAATGTTTTTGTGGGTTTTTCCAATGTATTTTGGAAAAGGGATGAATATCAAGTTATAGTGTAAAAGGGGATTGTAGGGTGATTGTGGGTCATATCGATCCAAAACTCTTTCATTATTGTGCCATTATTTTCGTCTGCGCCACTTTTCTATAATTATAGTAGATGTACTTGTTTTTATTTGTTTTCTTGCAAGTAGTGTAGATTTACAATTTTTTCTTTGTGTTTCTGGAATTTCTGAGTATTGCCTATAGCCTATAGAGCATTAGTGGTCTCTATGCAACCTAGTTTCCCTTCATTTGTATCAGATCAACCAAAGAAGAATACATTGGATGATGCACACATAGTTTTGAGCCCTCTTAAATATGTAGGAACACTAGTTTGATAATTAAAGTTGAGACACTCAGGAGTTTCAACATTCTTGTTGTAATATTGAGGGTCATCACATATCTACATCCATCCTTACTATCCTGCATATACCCTTTAGTTACTATAAAAAGTACATTTTGGTGTTGAACTTATTAAATTTCATGATAATGTAGGTTCTATATTCAATACCTTATTTTCTTAAATTTTCTCTACCTTTAGGTTTAAAGAGATTTGCAGTTGTCTGCATTGCTAAAAAATCACTCGAAGGAGGCTTGTATGTTTCTTTAGAAAGTTGTAAATTGTCCAATCATTCATGTATACTTCTAAGAATTGATGGATGTAATCCCTAAAGGTAGCTATGACAATTCAAGAGAAAATGAAAGGTACATTCTTCAAACTGAATGGCATGACATGATATGTGTAAGACCTCCATTTTGTGGTGAATTTTATGTTCTTCTGATCATCTTCCACTATGCGAACTTGATGGTATCTTGAGAATCCATTGGTGAAAGAGTATTCTTCGTTCCCGACAACGTTATCTAGGACCTCATCACCAAAGGGTGATAGAAACGGGTCATGTACAAATACATTATTTAGGTAGATGTTTCCTGGGACCACAGTCCCCCCTATACTTCACCATCTCCTGCGGGTAGTCTTGTTCTTGTTTAAACATTTCCCTCATGTCCCGCTTGATTTTAGCCCAATCATAAATGGTGTTGTGATGCTCTCCCCACCATCTTTCTAGGATGTCTTGAAATGTAATGTCCAATAATGGGATCCTGTGGCTCTCCCTTATAGTTATATCAACCTTATTCAAAAAATAATCTACTGATTCTATACCATGGAAGGTTGGGTAATTACTTACCTTGGTTCCAATCCAGTAAACTCAAAATATCTTGGCACAACATCTAGTATCAGCCTCGTATCCTCCTTGTTGTCAAACATCCCAAGCGGCTTTTGAGCTGACTTTTGAGCGCTGTATGCTTCTCCAACTGACTGATCCTCATATCATGGGATTGAAGTCTTCTCTTTTTCCCACATTTAGCCTGTACAAATGATATAGCATTCCAGGCTCATATCGATCATCTACAGGTTTAATGAACCTTGGTCCCTGGTATGCATCTAGTGGTTGTATTACTTGCATCCCTTCTACTTCAAAAATCATCAACTCATTTTTAAGGTTGATGATGGCAGTTCTCATATGCCCAGTCGATACCAAGGGGTGCTAGGTAAGGGTCCTTCTCACCCATTATATCTATTACTTCAAATCAGACATGAGTTTTTACCCCTACTACATCTATCTCAACAACTTCTAGCCTCCCGATGGGTAAGATTTAGTATTGGTTTTCCATCCACAGTTGAATTGGTGAATACTTTAGTTGTGGCTTCCCCAGTGCTTCCCATGTTTTTCGAGGCAGGATATTAACATCTGATCCCATATCTAGCATTGTTCTTTAATCTAAAACCCTACAACTTGAGCATTGATCTAGAATTCCCTACTAGTCCTTTTCTTGTTCCTCTGAATCCTCCTCGTATGTCTTTCAAGTAGATTTGCTCATATTTCTTCTTCTCTCACTTCTTCTTTTGGTGATAATGCTTTTAGATTCCCGAGGAGCTCCCCTAGCATATGTTCATTATCAAATATTTATAGTAATAGCGTAAACCATTCTTCAATTGGTCGATAACTTTTTGTTGTGCCTGAGTCCTGCGCTTTGTACTTTTTAGCTTCCGTTAAGTTATCAAACAACTTGTCTTCTTCTTGATAGTATTGCTTCTATTGAGTGGGATTTTATGAGCACTTCATGGTGCCACCTGAACAATTGAGGGCTAGTATTTAACTCCATGACGATCCCCTATCTTCTTACCCCCTCTAGTAACTATGTTTATATTTGTTGATGGGATAATGTCAACAGTTTGTGGTTCTGCCTTGATCAAGTTAGTTCCCCACTGCCTAGTCCTTTCTTCCCATGTTGAAATCAGATTGGGAAAATCTTCTGTGGCATGTGAAATTGGCCTGACACTATGAGCTCCAAGACCTTCTTGGGAGTGGGCAGTCTCTAGCAACATGTCCCTCCTGATCGTAGTTGTAACACCTCACAGGTCCTCTATCCCCTGTTCTTCCTCCTCTCATACCTCCTCCCTGTCCTTCTCGACCAGTTTCATTAAGTCTGAATGTTGACCAGTTCAGTCGTTTTGCTAAGGCATCTAACACTCGACATTGTATGGTATGGTGATTCATTGATGCACATAACTCACGGTAATTGTTGTTGGGTACATTGGAATAATTTTGCAATATTGGACATAGTCGCGGAAAATGTCCATAGATTCGACAGACTTCATAGTAGACTTATGAATTTCAACCCAAGAATACTCCTTACGATCCTAATGCCACAACACTTGTTGTTGGTGGGGCCCCTCGTGATTTTGCAAGGTCAGCTGAACTACTTGTGCCTCTCATTCTTGGGAATTTAGTTGCTACATGGCCCTCTATCACACAGTGTGTGCACCATACATTGGGTCTCCCCAGTTGAACCAACTAAAGTCCTTTAACTTCTCTGTTAGACTGGCGATCTTATTTTGAAGGCTCGTGATCGATGGATCCTAAGATCTCATTCCTCCCCAATACTCATGGGGGTACCCTGTCATGGACTCTATGTGTGTTGCTTGCTCTAGATCATCTTGGAGGGTTTCGATCTTTTATTGTGTCAGCAGTGTCCTAGTAAGGCGTAGGAGCGCTTTAATGAACCAATCCATTTTATGATTAGGATCTATTGTATAGCTTAACTTACCAGTTCCATCTTTGAACCTTTTTATTAATTGGTAAGAAGTATCTCCTTCCTTCTACAGTTTCAACAATCCTTGCTGATCTATTTGCGGTACTTTGCACTGTTACGCAAAGCTCTTATTGATGTCATCCATAGAGGGATTATGATTCAACTCCACCCATTTGATAAACCACCTTAGAGCTCTCTCCCTCAGAGTAGTATGGAATTAAATCAACTTCATGTTGTCTAATGCTTGGTAGTCTCTCCATATTGCTTCGCATAGGTACCAATGTTGTCCACATCTGTGTTCCCTCTATCAGTGAACTCTAGATATCTAGTAAAGGATCCTGCCATGTTGGTTCAAGTATGTGCTAGAAGCACAAATCCTTGGGCTCTAGGTTGCTGAGATCCTTGTAATCCTAGGTTACTAATATTGCTAGCCCCACTACTATTAGAAGTTTCAAAACTTTTCTTATATCTATCATGCATACTGTGTACGCGTATCACTTTAAGTAATTTAGCAATAATTTTACTAGAGCTATTGTAAATAACCATGGGAAGGTCAGGGTGAACACTACTAGAGCTTTGGGGATTCCGATGTTGAACTTCGTCTGACATGTCATCCTCCATGAACAATCACCTCATCACATTGTACATCTCTTCCTCATAAATGCTACGATTTCTTCCTTCTGGTCTATTTCTCGCAACCTAGGAGGGACGGTTCCTGTCATTCTCCTAGCTTCCATTTCTCCTGTCAACATTCGTCTCTTTCTATGGGTCCTTTAAGATCTTTTTTTTCCCTTTCAAACTCTTCGTCTCTGATCCTACTTGGTGGGGTCCTACAAGTCTCTCTTCCAGCCCGTACTATTCTTTCCTGCCATTTGTTTGCTATCAACGTTCTTCTTTGCGCTTTGACATCTCTAGCTCTTCACGATCCTTCTATATCCATTCCTTCAATAGCATCCCAGTTACCTAAATGGTAGCATTCTCCCCTTAGATGCTTCCCCCGACAGTGGGGTTTTATGCTACCATACTCACTTCGTGTAAAGGTATCAACCCTTCCTCCACCATCAACATATTAATCCAAAAGGATACCTCTTTCACTAGTTTTTCTCTGAAACCCGATCTGAATACCACATCTTCTTTCCAGAAGGACAAGTAGCTCTCTGTTACGAACTCGATAACGTACCCCTCTATGGTAGTTTATACCTAGAAATCTACTGTTGTTGTTAGATCACTATCCAAGCACTGGAGAATCGCAAGATCTGTAGGGACCCAATCGTGACATGTTGGTATCAGTTCTTCTGGAAAGTTGTTCAATTTTATTCTCCTTAACCAGTTGTACAACTCTTCTGGAATTTTACAAAATAAGATCTCGTACTTATCGCTTGCAGCCTCGAAGTACAGTATTTCTTCGTTCACCTTAGCAGTAGATTGACTTCGAATGGTAGCTTGTTCTAACATGAACCTATCCACTTGATTATCCAACCAGTCTCATATCTCCTTCTTAAACATTCTTGATACCATATTCTGAACCACTTCTTGTGATTTCTGGTACTGACAATAGAACCATTTGTTGGCACAAAAATTTCACCAAAGAATAGACCCTTGGTGTAGGCACAAGGGGCCAACAAGGATCCACTGTAGTCTAGGCCAACACCGACATTTTCACCTTACCCAAGGGGTAAGGAGTCTCACTCGAGGCATGCTGCGACGAGAACTAAGCAGCATCAGAGAGATATCAAGGGAGATCTAGACATTAACTATCGATAGATTAAAGAGATCATTCATCACAATGTTATACTACTACAATTACCATATTCATCCAGTAAAAGACCATTAATTAAAATTTTGAGTAGGTCTATAAACTAGAAAAATACACTTAACCATAACATAATTAAAAATATCTCATTCATTCATTAACATAAGCTTAAGGAAGATTTATTACAGTATACATTAGGCATAAATCCTTTTATTAGATACATAAAATACCATAGACATAGGATGCCTCAGACCTCTGACTGAGTCTAGCTCTAGCCATTCTACAACTGCTCAGGTCCTTGGTACCCTATTCTTCTACACTGCTAACCCCTACTAGATACCAACCCCTCTCCTTTGTTGTCTTATGCTTTTATATTTTCTTTTGTTGTTCCCACTGCTAGTTTTGTTCGACTATCCTTTCCCTCAGCTACTTTCTACTCTCCTTCTTATTCACTTGATTGTTCCCATTTGCAACTACCCGTATACTATATTTTCTTGGCTCCATCCCTAAATGTCACCTCTGCAACTCAACCGTTTCTCCCACCACTAGTCCTTCGCTTTGATTCTCTCAAAACTTCAAAATTCAAAATGAAGCCCCCAATAGTGAATTGCATCAGCAGAGGCATCGTTTAACCATTTATTCCTATTACATAATATATTTATTAGTAATACTTTGACTATGGCAGTAGGACTATGATCATGATTCATGGCCATGCTAGCTAAAGCAAAATTCTGGATAGCATTCCATTAATGTTTGTGTTGAGTCATTAAAGAATCTTATTGGTTGCATGCCATGATTGATTCTTTTCTCCAAGTTGAAATTTCTGCTTAAGAGTTGATTTGAAATATAAGTCTTGCAACTGAATGAAAAGGTCCACATCATGGATCTGGTAGAGCATAGCAGGAAATTTTATTGTACCCATGGTTATGTGACAAAATCACATGTTGAATCCAATCCACACTTTCATGAATATAACGACACATGGTCTAATCAATGTTGTAGGAATGTAAATCTCACTTGTAGGAAAGTCAATTACTCTTGTAGGAAATTAAAACACACTAGAATCTAAAGGCTACTTTCTCAAGTATTAAAATGAACATACGATCCAATGAAACGAGAACTATTTCCTGAAAACGAGAACTCTAGCCGAAAAACATGAAAAACAACCCAAAGACAAAAAGTGTTGATGCTGCATCAACACTTTTTTTTGGGTAGACTTTCAACAATTTTTATCAATGGCAGTAAAAGCCAAATTATTTTACAGTGCAAAAAACATGAAAAACACATGCAATTCATGTTGCAGAAGCACCATTTCTTTTGGGTAAATTTTCAACAATTTTTTAAAAATTGCAGTGAAAACACAATTATGTTTTGGTAAGTTTTCAACCTTTTTTTTAAACATAAATGAGTACATTTCACTAGACACAATCGATAAACAAATTCCACTATTCCACCATTAGTAAAACTATTTCATAAATGCCACACAAGCGAATGCGTATCTAGAGGCTTGAACCCAAGCTACTTGTGACAAAATGTGTGAACCATACCACCTGAGCTAATTTCCTTTGACAAATTTTCAACATTTATAATAATGTTAGTAAAATCCAAATTCTTTTGCCCAAAAAACATGGAAAACGCATGCAACTTGATGTTACATCATTTTTTGGGTAAATTTTCAATATCTTTAATAATGATAGTTAAAGGAATTTTTTTTTGCACAAGAAACATGAAAAAACACATGTAACTTGATGTTGCATCAACATTTTTTTTGGTTAATTTTTTTTCACAATAACATTAAACACTGAAATCTTTGTGCATTAAACATGAAAAAACAACCTAAAATAAAAAAGTGTTGATGTAGGCTAAAATTTCAACATTATTAGGCAATGAGATTAAAAATAAAATATCATGACAACAAAAATTATTAAAATTCCAATAGTTTTCAACAATATGTTGAAGATAAATATCACGACTCTAAAAAACCTAAAAACTCCAACAATTTTCAATTACGATGTTAAAGATAAATATCATGACTGAAAAAAGTTAAAATGTTGACATTTTTTAACCATGACATTAAATATAAAATATCATGACTCAAAAACCTTAAAATTTCAACATTTTTCGGCCATGGAATTTAGAAAAAATATTATGACTATACCAAACATTAGATTTTCAACAAATTTCGAGATCAAATATCATGATTAAATTAAATCTCAAAAACAAATATTTAAAGAAAAAATAATTATACCAAATGTTAAACATATAATTCTTTTAAAATCTTAGCCTAAGAGAATTTGACATATTGCAACGAAAACTTGAAAATCAACCATCAAATTAACACATAGTGGCCTTGCTTGACTTATTGCAATGAAACTTAAAAATCAACCATCAAATTAACCCATAATAAAAGCGAACTTGATTAATAGTAATGAAATTTGAAAAATCAACTCAAACAGACACATATTGGGGTCAAGTTACTAGTTGAACATCAAGAGTTACCCTTACAACAATAAATAAATCGATAAAAAAAAACTAAACAAAATTAAAAAAATAAAATAAATTAAAACATAACAAAGAAAACATAATAAATAATAAATAAAATCAAATAAACTCAAAACATTGAAAAAGGTTAGATTTAAAATTAAAATTGACCAAAAAAAATCAAATATAAAAAAAAAGATTAAAAATAAATAAATTTGTTTAGAAAAAAATAGCGGATGAAAAAAACCATATTTTTAAAGAAAAAGGATAAAATATCTATTTAAAAAAAAAAATTGAAAGAAGAGGAAAAAAAACATTAAAAAATACAAAATAAAATAATAGAAAAGTGCAAAAAAATTGTCTCCCCTTAAAAAAAAAAGAAAATTAAATAAAAGAGGGGAAAAATTAAAATATAATTATATGTCCCCCATTCAAAAAAAATTAACAATTAAAAAATAAGCAAATAAGCAAATAAAAAAGAAAATGTCCCTAGCCCACCTCCACAATGAGCGAGGGGCGTGAGCAACCGCGCTTGCGGTGGCCCCGTTGGGCAATGTGGGGGTGGCAACCAATTTTGGGTCTCAAATGTCATCCCCATAGCCCCCAAGGGGCCCCTGCGATGGGCTATTTTCATTTAATTTTATTTTTATTTTTAAATGTTTTGTTTTGTGTTTTTATTTTTAAAATTTTATTTGTTTATTTATTTTTAAAATTTTTTAATTTTTTAATGGAAAACAATTTTTTATATAACAAACTAATTTTTGTGTGTTTTTTTGTTTGTTTTTAAGAAGGTGATATATATTTCTCTTTCAAATTTGGTATAATGTCTTTTTTGCATTTATATTTATTTTATTTTAATGTTTATACTTTTTAATGTTTTTTTAATATATAGAATTTTATTTCTTATTTAAGTTATGTTTTTTTTTTGTTTTGGGGGGGGGGGGTTTGTTATTGATATTTTAATAACGTCGTTCTCTAATTTTGTACTTTAACGGTTTTTCTATGTGTTAATTCATATATTTTTTAAAGGAAAAAATGGTCATGTTTAATTATTCTTACATAAAATTCCATAGAAATACCATTTGTAAAAAACAAATTGTTAAATTTTTTTCCTAGAAAATCATTTTATTTAACATGTCATTTTTAGCAAACAAAATCTCAAAAAATGTGTATTTTTTGTCAGAGTTTTAATTGTTCTTTTTAGTGATCTCTCTACGTCTCTCTCTCCTCTTCTCTCTCTCTCTCTCTCTCTCTCTCTATATATATTATAATATTATATACTATATATAGTATATATAAGTATAATATACGATATATATATATATATTTGAACTATGCAAAAAAATGAAGATTTCATTACAAAAAAATATTGAAAAGAAAAACAAAAAAAAAAAGAAACCTCAAAAACACTTATATCTTAGATAAGAAGAAGAAGAAGGTGACTAATTAAAAAATTGTTAAATTTAAAAAATAATTATCCACACTTAATACATTAGAAAATTTAAATTTTCAAAAGTAAGCCCGCCAAAAGTGGCGTTGATGCTATATCATTTCTTTTCAAAATCAACATGAAAATCACTAACATTAAATAAAAATGTACATACTTGATAAATAAGAAAATTTAAAATAAAATATGGTCCAAAAAAACAATTAAGGTGAATCATATATCTACACTTTTCAAAATCGAATTATTTTTTGCTACCTCTAAAAAGTGAGAACTCGATATAGTTCTCATTGGATTTTGCATTAACGATATTGGTTGTCGTAACTAATATGTAATGCACACGTATGATATGAAACACATTCAATCACAAACCATTTATTTATGCTTGTTTGTAAAGGAGATGTAACCATAAATTGAACGCTTGATAAAATAGCCAATCCAAACTATTTAAGACAATAAAATTATTATGATTTTGGAAACATAGCAAGTTTTAGTACTACAACATAGTTGCAACAACAAACTTAACTCACACAATGTTGTAAATCCTTCAAGAAATCAATTAGTGAGTAAATGAAGATGATATTAAGACTTGAGTTGCAGCAATAAATTTACAATTCAAAGTTGGAACAATTAGTAATTCAAAGTTAAAGTAGACATAAACAAAAATAGAAATTATAGCCATATCTTTGTTGTGTATACAAACAATACCTCGCTAAGGTGTGGAACTTACCTCCTTAAACAAGGCACTAGTTAGGAAAAAAAATAGAATGTGAATGCTCAATACACCATTACTCGAATTGATCAAAACATAAATTAAATTGCAAGAAATTTGGAAAATATAATAACTTGTTCTTCTCTTTCAATTCT
>APFE030710586.1:0-23827 GCA_000404065.3 Pinus taeda | reverse complement strand
TATTTAATTATTCTTATATGATTTAGTCAAATATTACAAGGAATTATTATCAAATAATGATTTAATAATTATTCCTAGAGAAATTAGATAAATAATGATTTATTCAATTATTCTCATGGGTTTTTTTTATAATTTTAATAAGAAATAATCTAATAAAATTGGTTTATAAATTATTTTGCATGGTGAAAGAGATTTTACTGTGGAAAAATTAATCCTACATGGTGTATTTTGACCCACCTAGTTGGAAATGAATAGGTGGTCATTTTTTGGTGATAACAATGGAAGGTGAGATTGGAGGCATATATTTGTTAATGAGAACATTTTTCTATAAATTGAATATAGTTTGCGAGATGAGCATAATGAAGAAGCCAAACGAATCATATTCAAGGGTTTAAAAATTCTGATTCAGTTAAGGTAAGATATTGTCAAACAACCAAAGAAATGATGGACATATTGCATTGGATCTATGAAGAAAGTGGGACACGTTCTGCTGAAAGAGGTAAGGATTGTTGTTTCTCAAGCAATGAGACACATTTCAAGAATGGTGCTCTAATAATAAAACTCACAGCTGAAGATAAGATCCAAAAAAATTACTCCAAATTTGTGATGAAAGGGAGCATGAACTTAAAGAAGAGATTATTAGACTGAAGCAAGATTTATAAAATTTAAGAGAAGGTGAAGAATTGATCGACAACAGACTTAGAGAAAGGATTGATGAATATGAAAAGATAAAGGTTTAGGCTACCAGTCTAAGAAGTGACTCAAAGGGAGCTAGAATACAACTACTTCAATATCGAAAGGTTGAAAATAAAATTGAAGTTTTTAATGAGATCTTGAACAGTCAAAGCTCCCTTCTCATCAAGACTGGTTTGGGTTTTAAGGAAGTTTCCTTCTTCAAGAAAGGAATGGACAACTAAATTGTAAAAGAGTGCATTAACAAAAAAGCCAAAGAAAGCCATAAGAGCTAGTAGAATCAAAGAAAGTAAAGGAAGAGAATCTCTCATCAGCAGAAACAAAGACAAACAGAACTTAATTATAAAAGGAAACAACATTCAAGAAGAGAAAATAAGAAAATAAGATCATATTTTCCTCATGGTTCAAGGACCTAGGAAACAAGGTACCAAAGTCTATTCCATGGTTATTATTTCTCTTGCAATGCTTTTGAAAATAGAGAAATAGAATGAAAATGTTTATTTCGAAAATAATTTTTGTTCAATTCCATCAGGCCAAGGTAGTGCTTGTGACCATGTTGCATACTTTAAGTATGGTAAACTTGGCCACAAGACTTTATCTTGCATATATGGAAGAAAACATCCTACGAAAAGTACAACTTTGTGTTATAGATCTATTTGAGCACATCAAATCCCAACATTCAGATCAATGTTTTAGGGCTCATCAAACCCTAAATTCAATTGTTTCATTCCCTAAACAAGTAAACCCTTTGAATGCCTCCTTTCCCGATAGTTTCATGACTTGAAGACATCGAGAAATTGCCTCTAGAGGGACCATCGCAGGTAAGCCCTTATGAAGGTGCACTGCAAAGCAGTTAAGTCCACTGCTAGGGTTCTCTGCAGAGCACTTAGGCTTCCTTTCACCTGCACTGGGGGAGAATGAGCAAAATTCACATAGGTTTTCAGGAATATTCTTATCTTTTGGAGTCACCTAGAAGTTT
This sequence comes from Pinus taeda, assembly GCA_000404065.3. Lineage (NCBI taxonomy): Eukaryota > Viridiplantae > Streptophyta > Pinopsida > Pinales > Pinaceae > Pinus > Pinus taeda. The sequence continues at coordinate 22,155 of APFE030710586.1, read as the reverse complement.
CCCTGTCTTATCAACTCCTATGAGCTCGAAAATGGATGAGGAATGAGTTAAGGAGCATCCTATCCTCTCATCCCTTCCTCCATGGAACTAATTTTAAGTATGGAAGGCCATTCAATATCACCATTAATGACAAAACCTCCTTCATCTTCCTATAAATTGACCACTCATCTAAGTGATCAGGGGCTAGATTATGTTGAATTGTAAGGAGATAATGTTGCTACGAGACTTGACTTTGGAGCAAGTGATATGATGCCACAAGCTTGTCTTGCTTTTGATGTGATGTGGATGGGATCCAAACTAAAGGAATGACTTTGAATCAAACACTAATGGTTGTAATTCCTTCTTTTAAATAATAAGTTTTTGAACCTTTTTCCATATGTTGTGTTCTTTCATAATTCTTATATGTATGAATTGCTTCTAATTCCTTTCATTTATATTCAATGGATCATATGCTTTGATCAGTTTTTGTCTACTGTTGTGTTTACAGGGTAGTTCTCAAGCAAATTATGTACGGGAAGGAGTGACGGAATCAATACAAGGGAGATGAGAGGAAAGCAGAACTACAGGTAGGCTCTCTATCTTCTCATCTTATCTATTGTTTATAAGAAAAGTCTAAAACACTTTAAATTATTGTTCTAGGCACAACTACTTGTCTAGTGAAGTAGTATTTATCTGTAGATGCTAAACTCTCCAAAACAAATTGGTGAGTCTGCTGGGGAAGGATCCTTTTTCCTAGTAGCTTATCCACCTCTTAAGACATCCTTGTAGACTTTATTTGTGTTCATCGATTGTAATTCAACTCTGAACATTGAAAAATTGGTGAAAAACTGTGTCAAATTTCCTCTTGAAATGGCTTACCATCACTAGTGTAGGCTTGTGAGGGACATAGTGTGCTGCAGAGCATATCTGGCTTAGGGACAATGCTTTGAAGTGCACTATCTCTCACTCTGAGCTACGCTAACCCTCCTAGGATCAGTTTCCCACCTTTGGAAAGCATATTTTTGCCAATCTTTCTCTGTTTGACTATTTGTTGATTAATAAATGAATGTTATGTCTCAGAAAAATAGTTTTTATCTCTTGGTATAGCCCAACTTTGATAGGATTGATTAATGTTTCTTCATTCTTTCTTTGTCATTATCAATCAATAGTCAAAGTTAGGATATAATTGATTAATCTGCATTCGAAAGAAAGTGTTGTAAAGTCTTCTCTTCCTTCGAATTTCAACTATCGTAAACGTCTTCATTCATTTGAACGACTGATTGATTGTATATGCATATTTCCTTTTTGTTCATATTCACATTAAGGGAATCGAAAAGAAATACATGCATGTTGCATTGAAATGAGTTTGTGTGTGTTGATAGGAATAGTGTAGGGAAATTGCATTTAGATTGTGCTCTTTGCTCTTTGATCAAAAGAAATCTGATTGCTCTATCCCTAAGTAGCTAGGATTTTCATTGTTAAATTGAATGGAAAGAATGCTTATCATGATAGTTGCATTCCTAGGAATTTTAGAATACATCACGTGGTGAACTTGAAAGGAAAATTCCTAAGCAATATCAACTTAAAATTAACATCAATTTACCTAATGGAGCATTGTCATTAATGAGAGCATTTAGTGGTTCTAGGCTAGAGACGTGTTCTGGTGTCGTAAAAGAAAAGCAGTTGCTGCTAACTTGTCTACAATACATCCCAAGTATGATACCTCATTCCATGTACGTGAGTATATCGTAGCTTGTTCACGTACCTTTGGGTATATAGGGTGGTCTTACAGTATGTAAAGTATATGGGAATGCTCTCACTGTGCGGTTTTTCATTAGATAGTGCTTATAAGGACTGGGCCTCCACATACCTTCAGGTATATATGGGAGGACAACTCTAGCTTGTTATCCCTCCTTAAGTAACTAAGTCGGCTACCTTGTAAACTATGATACACCGAACACAACATTTGGGGAGATTGCCTGCCCATACTTCTTGGTTCACTAGGAGGCATTCTGTAGTTCACAGTTGCTTGGTAAACCTTTTGCCTGGTATACCCTTTTTTGTTTATTCCTTTTTTGATAATAAAATTAATGAGTAATCATGGAGGAACATCAACCCTTACCCCGTCGTTCATGGAGAACAATGAGAAAAATGCCTTTTCCTCCCGAAGCGACACCAATTCGAACAAAGCGGTCTCGCTTAACTGAGTCAAGTACATCAAGAACTCCTAGTTCTTCATCTGAGTTACCTAAATCATCTATTTCAGTAAGTATTGAGACTCCAGTTACTCCAACTATTTCAAGCCCATCTACTTTTGAAAAAGAAGTTTCACAATTACCTGAGGACATTAGCACTGATCCTAGTGAAACAGTAACCACTGTTGTTCAACTACTAGTTGATCCTCAGATTGAAGTTGCTCAACAAGAAAGAACTTCTAAACTTGAATCAGTTCAACGAGAAGTTAATCCAGAATATATCCCAGTTCAAACATAAGTTACATCTGAACCTGAAGTTATTTAGGAACCTATTTCTGAAACTGTTATTCATTTACCCGAACATCTGAACTTCGAATTTGAACATTCAGAAGTTGTTACTTTACCAGAAGATGATCAACCGGTTACCCTCAGACATTAGTAACTATTGAATCTTCAACTTTATCAACACCAGAAATCTTTTATGGGCTTGATGGTGAAGTTCTCCCATCAGGCTTAATTGCTATAGAGGAGGAATTGGAAGAATATTCCACACCTGGAACCTCATTTCACTTTGGAACTGGGATTTACCTTTATCCTCATACTCTTGATTTTCCACTCCATTTGATCCTGCTTCTTTTCAAGTACCTGTCGATTATTTAGGACAACTTTTGGGTCAATTAATTATGGCTAAACAACCGCCAACATCTCAGACTGTATCATTTGATGCATTTGCAACGGAATCTTCCATTGCAACCTCTTCGATGTTTTCTACCATTACTAAGTTGCACTTGTATGGTGAATCACCCATCCCAGTTGGTTACTAATCATTGTCTATAACCCACTCATGGTTTGCTTCTACACCATGGTCATCACCCATGTCCTAAACCGGAATTTTACTTGGTTCTTCTCTAACGGGGACTCAACAGTTTGATCCCACATATCAATATCAAGTGGGAAATCTGGTCAACAAAGACCTATGTATCCATTAAATACGGGATTTCCACCATATGGAGAGAAATATGCTTATTCACCGTATCCTCCTTATTCTGGAGGACTACCATATGGTAATATCCCAGTATTTAGGTCAATCTGTAATTAGAGTTTGTCAATGGAAACCAACAATGCCAGTTCAACTCAGGCTTGTGTATCCAACACAACCAATGCACACTGTGTTAGCTATTCCTACTACGCTTGTCATTACTATTATACCACAATCACAAGTTCAAATTGTTGTATCTCAACTGATACAAATTGATCCTTCTACCTTGCAACCACAAGTTTCACGTCAAGAAGTTCAAGCTCCTCAGTTGTTGTACAACAACCACTTGTTTTTGGGGTTCAGCAACAACCTCAGGTTACTATACCCTCATCTGGATTGACCCAAGCTTACACTGGTATAGCTTATTCACAACCTGGCCAATCGTTCATTGCTGGACAACAACAACCGTTAAATCAACAACAGTTGTACCAACAACAACAACAGTTGATTCAAAAACTGTGGCAGCCTCAATTTCAACAATCCCAATTCAAGAAATTCCAACCCTAGTTTGGACTTGTTCCATAGGCTCAACCTGGTTTTGGTCAATGTCAAGCTTACCAAGGTCCTGTTCAAAAAGGCTTTGTAGGTTATGGACAACCACACATTCAACCTGGTTATCAGCAACCACCTTATGCTAGTTTTTTCCAACAACAACCATACCGAGGTTACCAAATGCATATGCCCTATGTCAGTATGCAAAGACCTATTTCTCAAGCAATTCCATCATTTCCTAGGTATGCTCAACCTAACTTGAATCGACAATTGTCGTTTGTAGCAACTTTATAATTACTAGATTTAAATCAGCGCACTAATGATCCAATCCTATATGCACCTTGGTGGCCGATAATTCCACATAAGTTACCATCTAACATTTTGAAATTTAATGGAAATCCCATAGAAGACCCATCAAATCATGTCATGACCTTTCATTTGTGGTGTTCATCAAACTCCTTAAATGATGATTTGGTTAGACTTCGTCTTTTCCAATGAACACTTACTGTTCCAACTGCTAAATGGTACATTGAATTACCAAGAGCTTCTTTCAATAATTTCACCACTTCAGCCACTACATTTTTTACCCACTTCTAGTTACCCATTAGATACGAGACTAGAATGGAACTCCTATCCAACTTTAAATAGACTACTGCTACCCATATATCAGATCATATTCATGAGTGGAAACGTCATCATCAAATGGTTAATACATATGTTCCTGATCAAATTTTAGCTGAGTGGTTCATAAAATCCTTGTTGCCATCAATCACCGAGGATGTGGCAAAAGGTGGAGTTGTCACAAAAGAGCAAGTTATTTCTCGCGCCCAATACTTGGATTTGATTTACACACTATTCGACATGCTTTATGATAAAATTTCCAATGCACCTCGAGCAGCTTTCACTATTCCCCCTCCTCCATAATTGAGTAAGGACTCGCATGCCAACGATCGTGTGATCGGTTCTTCAAGCATGCAAACAGCAGGAAGACCATCTGGTCAAACTCTTGCTCTTTCCAATCAAACTACCAATGTATCAGAAAATACTCTTGCCTCTGAAATTAATGTCAGGTCATCTAACAAAGGTAAAAATCCAAAGCAACCAGGGAGAAAGAGAAAGGGGAAAACAAAAAGAAATAAGATAATTCCCCTCTAGAGAGATCATCTGATTCCTCTACCTCGGCAAGGAAACCTCGTTATCCATGTCTGATCTGTAATGACAAGCATTTTACAAGATATGGTCCACACTACTTTGAGGTATCTAAACTTTTAAAGACTTCAAACACATCGACAGTGTTGACTGATTCGTTTCCAAACTCGGAGACACATTTGGTTGTAATAGACCATGCTTCCACATCCCAAGTACTCATGTTATCCATCACAAAGCCACAAAATGAAGTTTTGGTGTCAACGAGAAATAAAGATTATGGAAATCCATCATCATCGTTAAATCATCAGACCACTGATCAACCTAATCCTTTGACTTTGACTTCATCAGAAAATGTTCCACCCATTGTACCTAAATTAACAAGAAAACCACCAAAGGGGGTTGTGCACAAATCAACATTTAACCCTCGGACTCAAGCAAATCAAAATTATAACATAGTGGAAGATATTGCTTAATCACCTTTTGCTATGTCGACACTCGAGGTGTTACAAAATTGTCCCTCCCAGAAGTAGGCTTTACTGTTAGCAATAGGTGGAGTAGATCCTACAGATTCAAATCTTGTGGTTTTTAATCGTGTGGGATATACACCACAGTTACTGATGCAATTAGCTTTCCTAATTCAAGTAAAAGCTCTCAATAAGAATGTTCACCGAACTATTATTGATGAGGGAGCATCTATTTGCATTATTTCCATGAGCTACTGGAAAACACTTGGTTCACTGTCGTTGTCACGATCACCAACCATGTTGAAAGCTTTTGATGGAAGAACATATACTCCATGTGGGATTTTGAGTAACCTGCAAATCAAACTAGGGGGAAAAACAATTACTATTGAAGTTGAGGTAGTTGAAAGACCCCTCGATTACAACATTTTAATGGGAAGGCCTTGGGTATATGCTATGGCTACTTTGGTTTCCACATACTTTCGTACTATTACATTCCCTTTTAAGGGTGGAATCACACTCATTGATCAACTAGCCTTATTTTACAATAGTTCACAGGCTACAGGAAGCATTATGTTGGTACACAGACCCCCGCTGTCACTTCAAAGTGTTGGAGTAGGTCTCTTTAAATATCCTTCCCTAATGGGTACTTTTACCTTACCATGACCATCTGATTCGGCGGAAGTGGCAAGAGTAGAGACCTGCAACATGATTTCCTCCACCTCATCTAATTTAAGGAGGATTACTAACAAAGTTGAAGTTGATAGTAATATTGGGGTAATGTCTTTAAGCCCCATTGAATCATTGTAGTAATCAATTTTTCGGGCTTGTGTGATAAACCCAAATCTACACTCAACAATTGTATGGGTAGATGAGTCGTTAGAATATGGTACCTCTTTGGATCCCTTTTCACGTATACATTCTACGGAAGAAGAAATCATCCATTGAATGATGATAAGGGAGGAAGCATGGGAGTATTATCATCATCATTCCCATCTTCCAGATGACATTGAAGATTATTCAAATGAACTGAACCACCCATCAATCTTTGATTTACTATCGAATTCAATTTTCATAGACACAATCGAATCTGAGCAAAACCTGTCAAATATTAAAGAAATGATTTCTATTAATATTTCGACCAAGCCTAATATTGTAGAGAAAATTCATGTCGTCAAATCTTGTTCTCCATTGGAACTTGATAGTTACCGTACTCTCTTTCCTGAATTTAGAGATATTTTTGCATAGTCTTACGAGGAGATGTCAGGAATTGACTCTAGTATTGTTGAACATGAAATCAAGATGTACCCTGATGTCAAGCCAATTTGATAGTGGCTTCGACCTTGTTGAAAAACAAAGTTGTTGCAATTAAAGCAGAAGTTGAAAAACTTTTGCGGGCTATTTTCATTTACCCTGTTCCCCTTACTCGTTGGGTTTGCAACATTATTCCTGTCATGAATAAACAAGGAACAGTTCGAGTGTGCATTGATTATATGGATGTAAATCAGGCATGTCCAAAAGACAATTATCCTACTTCTTTTATTGACCAGATTATTGATGAATGTGTCGGATGCGAAATATTCTCATTTATGGATGGATTTCTTGGCTACAATCAAATCAATATACACCCATAGGAACAATTAAAAACAAATTTTATTTGTCCATGGGGCACATTCACCTATAGGAAACTCCCATTTGGTTTGAAGAATGTTGGGGCCACATTTTAGAGGGCAATGAATTATGCCTTCCATGACATCAAGCACATTGTTCAACCTTACCTTGACGATTTACCTGCTCATTCACGAAAGCAGACTGATCACCCGCAACACCTAAGAGCAATATTTTTACAATGTTGAAACTACAAGATTTGAATCAATCCACACAAATGTGTGTTTTTCATTGGTTTTGGTCACTTTCTTGGATTTGTAGTGTCTCGAGAAGGGATTCGACTAGATCCATTAAAGGTTTAAGCAATTCTGGATTTGCCTCCACCTTCAAATATTTTATAGTTACAGAGACTCCAAGGGAAAGCCAACTTTCTGAGGAGGTTCATTCCTCATTACGTTGAAATAGCTAAAGGTTTTACACGTCTTTTGGAAAAGGAGATACCCTTTCATTGGGATCAGCTTGTGCAAGCTTCCTTTGACGCTCTTAAAGATACCTTGATTAGAGCTTCATTAAGGTATTCTCCAAATTACCAAAATGAATATTACGTGTATCTTGCCGCTGCAGATACAACCATTGGCATGGTTTTAACCCAGGAAGAAAATGGGATTGAACATCCTATTTATTACTTGAGCCGTAATCTCAACGATAGAGAAAGTAAGTACTCTTATGTAGAAAAATTATCTTTGGCAGTTGTTCAAGCTGTTCAAAGGTTTCGCCATTATATCTTGTTACAGAAAACAACTCTCATTTCAAATTGCAACCCTATGACATACATTTTGTCACATCAATTGCTGGGGGGGAAATATTCAAAATGGATAGTTATTCTACATGAATTTGATTTAGAATTCATCAAGTCTAAATCAAAGAAATCTCTAGTTTTCGCTAAGTTACTATGCGACCTTCCCTCAACCTCCATTGATTCAACATCTAAATCATCAATTTTCGATGAGTATTTGTTTATAATTTCATCATCTAATGCCTAGTATGGAGATATAATAATTAATATCCAAACCCAAACTTTCCAACAAGATACCTCTCTCTCTCGCAACAATGACGTATTCATTATCAAGCCAAAGATTATCTTGTCATTGGCAACACACTTTACCATCGTGGTATCTATATGGTTTTACAGAGGTGCCTCACACATGACGAGCCTAAGAAATCATTGAATGATTACCATTCAGGTGCCTATGGTGGACACTTATCTGGATATGCAACCGCACAAAGGATTCTTCTTGTTGGTTACTTCTGGCCAACTATATTTAAAGATTGCATTATTGTTGTCAGAAGCTATCATGCATGGTAGATATACGACCGAAAAACTAGATTACCACCTACACCATTGCATCTAGTCGTTGTTGTTGGCCCATTCGCCAAATGGGGCATTGACTTTATGACATGTAACCCCACCTTGGCTGGGGGGCATGGGTATATTATAGTCATCGTTGACTACTTTACCAAATGGGCTGAGGCGATGCCAACATTGCAAAACAGTGGCAAAATGGCTACTCTTTTCTTTTTTAACCATGTGGTTTCCCAGTTTGGTGTACCACAAACCATAGTTACAGATCATGGGCCGCATTTTCACAATCACATGATAGGGGTTCATAAAATAAAGTGGCACTTAATCCTATACTCTACCTTGTGGGCATATTGAACCTCAGTGAGAAATGCAACTAGATTTACACCCTTTTAGTTGGTGTATGGTTTGGAATCAATCTTACCGATGCGTTGTGAAAATTCATCGCTCAAACTCGTGATTGACCTGTTACCTGACACTTGTGAAGAAGCAGTGATTTCTTGGAATTAATCCATTTGGATGAAACCCATCATGATGCTGAATTAGCTAATGAAGCACATAAGAAATGTATTAAGGTGCAATATGATAGGAATGTCAAGCTTCGTATCTTCTCATAAGGAGACCTGGTCTTGCTTTATGATCAAGAAGCTGATAAAATTGGATTAGGGAAATTCGAAGCAATGTGGATGGGTCCTTATGTTGTCAAGCGTGTTGTGGCAAAAGGAGGCTACAAGTTAGTAGATTATGATGGGATTCCATTATCGCTACCCCAAAATGGGATGTTCCTCAAATGTTACTATGCTTGATTAAGTGTAGTAAAACTCACTGTATATATGCTTTCATTGCATGTGTGTGTGTGTACGTGTCTTTTAGAGATTTTTATCTAGTCAGTAATCTACTTTGCATTTGTTGCAGTTGTCAGAGTCTTTGAAACCTTTTGTTGGTTACGCCAATGGTGCTAGTCGTAGTATGCAGAATTTGTCTTCTGCAACATGGGCCATTTTCAGTCCAAGTGGTGAGTTAGTGAGTTTTCAAGGGATTTGTATCAGTCGATCGACAAAAAATATCGTTGAGTATAGCACGTTTATTGAACAACTCTCTAATGCCATTTTAGTTGGCATTTGAAGAATCATCATTAGGCTAGACTAGCAACTCATTGTACTACAACTAACAAACATTTATACTGTCTAAAATCCAACAATTTTTTATATGTTCCTTAGAGTTTGTATTTTGGAAAGAAGTTTTGAACAAATTCAATATCAACATATTTCTAGAAATATTAACACATTAACTGACTCTCTAGAAAATTATGTGTTAAATACACATTTGTAGCACATGTAAAAGTAATATTTTTAATTCACATCATTAGTTGAATGGGATTGCATATAACCATAAAAAACTTTGAAAGTAGAATAGATAGGTGTTTTAAACGTTTTTACAAAATTTGTGCCTAAGACACATTTGGCCATCTGACCCAAAAAGTCAAAAATGCATACAAAATATCCTAATTAGATCTAGTGGTGCTTATGGTAACAAGTCACATCCTGTGCTATCATGCGCAAAAGCCTAGCCCAACGGTTACGAACACCAATAATGTGGCACTGAAGCCTCATAGGTAACTCCTCGATGCAGATATCTGGAATACTAAGGATCAATCCCTCTATGTGATCCTGTAACTCTGCTAAGGCCTCAGCCAAATCCGAGTCCTGGAGAACTGCTCTCCTGATGTTTCTTTGCGATGACCCAACTAGAACCTGTTGGCGTACCACATGTTGCACAGTACCCACATCTGTATGCATAAGAGTAATTTTATTTTAGTCCTGGAAACATTAAAAAACACAAAAAACATGTAGAAACTTGAAAAATCAAAAAACACTTTCGTCAAACAACTTACCCATAGCACTCGATTCTGCTCCAACTGGTAGAATCAAATCTAGATCTCCACGATAATCCATCCCTGAGTATGGATGCTTCTCCATAACAATGTGTTATCGCTCAAGCCAACTGAAAAATGCAGGGGAGAAAATGATTGTTGACTGACTAGCATGTTGAGTCATCAATTCGACCCACCTCTGCATACGTGGATCTCTAGGACCAGCCACACCCAGTGATACATATTGTGCTTGCATCAATGGGATTTTCTCTAAGGCAAAAGCAATGAAGATCAAACCATAGCAGAAGTTCTTTGCTTTACCACCTTTTACCTTAGTCAGTTGTTCTTTCAGCAATGAAAGTACAACCTCACAGCAGTTGAAAACTTTTGGCTCTAGACACTCTAGTGCATATTACATATATGATATGTTCGCTAGATGTAGTGTCACACTGCCAGCCAATTTTGCGATTGTGAAGAGGATCGTTCTTAAAGGAAAATCTCTTACATCCCTGATATTTATTTTCCTGCCCTTGCTAGGCTGTGTACTTGGCCAACAAAACTGTCTGATGTAATCTCTCACTGATTCACCTCCACGGGCAAATTCAAAAAGTGAGATGGGGGCACCTCGTCTTGATAGTCTGGTAAGAAAGTAAATATCCTCAATAGTAATAGGGTCCATCTTGTCCCTAATGTGAAATGTCTGATCTGTTGGATCCCATGCATGAACAAGGAACTATACTATTTCTATTTGTTTCCTCATTCCAAACAACTTAAAGTATTTGAGTAACCCGCAATTCCTAAGGGCCTCATGTATACCCCGTTTGTTTAGGGAAACCATGTCTTATTCTTCATGCTCTATTTCTCACCATGTAATTGACATTCTAATCTGATGAAAGCTGAAATACAATCATAAGCTAAATTAGGATCCTTTCCATGCAAAAAACAGTACAAATTTTGGAGCTAATAGCTAAAGCAAACTTGGGAAACTTTCCCAACGCAGCCCAGGCATGTAGATAGTGCACTACAGAGCATCTAGCCTTCTATCTAGTTGTTGTTCAACACAGTTTTCGATGTGAAAGCATGCATTGATCCCAAGGCAAAAAAATGAAACCCCAGGGGCCCCAAAAAACCCTAAAACTTGTATGAAATGAGAAAAGAATGAACTAAAAATAAATTAGAGAGGTTTAGTTCCTACATGATCTGAACAGTTCAAGAAATGGTCCACAGGCGAAGTTTGAGGTAAAAAATGAGCTCAGAGCACAAAACTAGATGGTAAGTTCCAAATGGTAAAAATGATATGGTAAAAACCTGTTTTATGTTTATTTCATGTTAATTAATTGACTAAACACTAGTATTTTCCTATTTTTTCCAATTAAACAAATTTATTTAATCCGTTTGGTGATGTTTTGAGCAGGTTTTACAAATGATTTGCAGAATTCAACGTGCTCGATTGTAAGTTGTACTTTTGACCACAAAGCAAACTTTTATCTCTTTTTCGAGCTTTGTTAAAAATGAAAAAGGAACCCCCTTGGAGTCCTCTTTAAGCTATTTTCAGACTCTCTAAACATGAAAATATTGCCGAGTGCTTGTCCTTTCCAGCTCATTAATGGATTGGAAACGATATCTATCTTGTATTATTTTACGCTTTTTTGGACTTGAGAGATTAATTTATGAAAACAAACTTGTGGAATTTTCTTTTTTTACCTTTTTAAACTCTCTAAACATGAAATGGACCGAGTTATCTTTGTCGTTAAACCCATTAAAAAACATCAAATACCAACAAACTTGTCCACCTCGACAAGACCGAGTTTCACCTTTGCTAGACTCATTAAAACATCAAATAGCGATGGATTCGCCCGAAAGGTGAAATTATACAACAAGCATATGTTATCCTCCTCAAGCTTGATAAAAATAAAGAGGTACTGGTCAGCAATGACTGGGGAAAATGGAAAAAGAGGAGAACCAATATATTCTAGTAGGTCACTCTTGAACATGACACTTTCACTCCATCACCGTGACTATCTAGGTTGGGTTATTAGCTTGATGGTTATCACATTGTTGGTATATCATACCATCCATCGCTTTGTTTTGGGTCAATACTACCAATTCACTTTAGTGTCGCTAACATGTTCAAGAGAAGTCATCCAGTCAAAATCCATCTTTTGCAATACCATAAACCTTCATTTCCATGACCGCCATTCCTGAACCTTGTGTCGACAGTAAAATTCCATCTCTAAAATCACTACACCTGTTTCGTGTCATTGATGTGGGATAGATCAAATCCCTCCTGTGATGAGTCGCTTCTTGTCAACATTAACTCATTATCCAAGAAGTTAAATTAGAAACACCCATTTAGTACCTTGAAGCTTGCATGCACCAATGGCAGGTTTCTCACTTTCGGCGACAGACATACATCAATGGCCTTCGACCAAAAGACTTTGTATGGTGTTCAACATCAAATCATCCATTCACACCATGCATAATGTACTGCAGTACCTTGAGGATCATTATCATTATCGGTGATTTCTCTCTCATTTGTTAACAAATTACATCATTGACTAGTAATCAGATGGTGTCTTCTCGTGTTCAACTTCAGATCACATATTCACATGGTTAGACTCGTACTTGAGAGAACAGTTGAATGAGATTGAAGACCCTAGATCTAGTTTCATCGATTTGGGTTGCGATATAGGAGTACTAAATCATATGTACAATGGATTTACATTGATAGTCATTCCGATCATGGGTCTATATTTGTAGACAACTGTTTATGTACATGTAACGCAAGTTTATTAAGCTGAGCATGGGTATGCCTTCCCTCAACAATTCATGTAAAATCAAATATCATGTTATATGTATTGTAATTAATGCAGGCCACCTTCCACTTCGATACCTCCTCATCACATCGTAAAACATTTCTTTCGACATTGGCATTTTTCTGACTTCATGCTTTAGGCGGAAACTATTACAGATCCGCTTTAGGGGGCATCTGTTACACAGTAAAATGTCACTACCATCATGTCAGTCTCCCTACTGTGCCATAAAACCACATTCACCTCACTTATGCCCTCTGGAATGGCTAAAAACCCTCTTTGCCTAAGTTAACTGAATCATCGCGTCTGTTTGTTAAATAACCGCGCTGACCAGCGGAGGCTAGTGTGACTGATGCGCTGCCAGCGTGGAAGCACACGTGTTTTCCCCGCTGGTCCAATTTCACGGACAGCACGCCCTCCGTTTGTATCATTAAGCGTTGACCAGACCTCTTCTATAATTGATCTGCGATGCCAGCGCGCCAGCTCAGTTTTGCACCCGCGCTGATCTTGTTTAGGCGAATTTGTTCTAACAGCCAACCTTCCAGACGACTCCAGACTTGGTTGTTAGCATTGTTGAGGTCGCCATCCTTTCTCTGGCATGTCTGTTCGACTGACCATCCACTTATCTTGGGGGAAAGCTCATCCTTTACCTATTCATGGAGACTCCTTCTCCTTTATAAGCCTCCTCCATTGCCCATGAGTAGCTATTTTGGAACATATAGACTTTGATAGAGGAATTCTTGGTGCATTAGTGCTGCTTTTGTAGGCATTTGGTGTGTTGTGTGAGGATTGCTTTTGAGCTTGAGGAAGGTTATGAGCTTGTTTCCTTGTATGTGAGAGAGAGACCTCTTTGACTTGGGAGAACCACTTCAAAGGTGAATGCTTGGAAGACATGCTGGCTGGACCCTCTAGAGAAGGACTCAGCGTTAGGACTTCAGTTGTACCTTACTCTATTTTCTGATTAATAAAGATAGATGACTACTCTTACGGTTCCATTTCCATTTGTCCTATGAACGATTAATGTAAATTTTATCCTTCCTGACTGATACATAGTTGTTTTTAGTAGATTTTACACTTGTGTTTGCTCTCTCTTTGCTTGTGCAGGTGTCCGTCCGTGAAAATAGTGGAGGACTGTGATCGGCTAGAGCAAAGGAGCGAGAGGATCATCTCTTCGACAAACATAGCGTTGGAATCCAAGTAGGTTTCTTTTACCCACTTGTTAATTACAACTAGGAACCTGCAGTGTAGCATTGTTTGATTGTTGCTAGACCCCCTTTGGGCTAGTAGGGATCGCCTCTATCCGTAGAGGGGATTTACCTCTCCAACAATTTGGCGACTCCAACAAAGTACAAGTTCAAACATGTGAATATATGTGTCGAAATCAAACATGCTTGAACATCGTCTGATTACCAGCCAATGATGGAAGCTATTAACAGATGTGAGAGGGGCCACCAATGATGACGATGGTCCTCAAGGTACTATAGGTACAATCCACGGCATGTGAATGAATGAGCCGGTGTCGAACACCATAAGTGATACGTCATGACATGGGCCTGAGGGTCCTCTCCGGCCTTCCCATCAAATTTGGGACAGTCACTACATGACTCATCGATGGATGGCTGCGACCATACCTGAGTCTTCTTAAGGATGGCTGCGACCATACCTCTTATCATTATGGTCTCTTCGGTTGGGTGGCTGCGTCCACGCCACAGACCTTTCTTCATATGTCTTTTGGGTGGCTGCGCCCATGCCTAGACTACATGTAATTGAAATATCAGTTGTATCTGCCTGTTAGGTTCTCCCTGGTTGGTGTTCCAGTCCAGCAGTCTTGTAAAGCATTTCACCCCTCCCACTCTCTCGGCTTCATGCTTTAGGGGGCATCTGTTACACAGTAAAATATCACTGCCATCATGTCAGTCTCCCTACTGTGCCATAAAACCACATTCACCTCACTTACGCCCTCTGGAATGGCTAAAAACCCTCTTTGCCTAAGTTAACTGAATCATTACGTCTGTTTGTTAAATAACCGTGCTGACCAGCGGAGGCTAGTGTGACTGATGCGCTCCCAGCGCGGAAGCACACGTGTTTTCTGCACTGGTCCAATTTCATGGACAGCGCGCCCTCTGTTTGTATCATTAAGCGCTGACCAGACCTCTTCTATAATTGATCTGCGATGCCAGCGCGCCAGCTCAGTTTTGCACCCGTGCGGATCCTATTTAGGTGAATTTGTTCTAACAGCCAACCTTCCAGATCCCTCCAGACTTGGTTGTTAGCATTGTTGAGGTTGCCATCCTTTCTCTGGCATGTCTGTTCGACTGACCATCCACTTATCTTGGGGGAAGCTCATCCTTTACCTATTCATGGAGACTCCTTCTCCTTTATAAGCCTCCTCCATTGCCCATGAGCAGCTAGTTTGGAACACATAGACTTTGATTGAGGAATTCTTAGTGCATTAGTGCTGCTCTTTGTAGGCATTTGGTGTGTTGTGTGAGGATTGCTTTTGAGCTTGAGGAAGGTTATGAGCTTGTTGCCTTGTATGTGAGAGAGAGACCTCTTTGACTTGGGAGATCCACTTCAAAAGTGAATGCTTGGAAGACATGCTGGCTGGACCCTCTAGAGAAGGACTCAGCGTCAGGACTTCGGTTGTACCTTACTCTATTTCCTAATTAATAAAGATAGATGACTACTCTTATGGTTCCATTTCCATTTGTCCTATGAATGATTAATGTAAATTGTATCCTTCCTGACTGATACATAGTTGTTTTTAGTAGATTTTACGCTTGTGTTTGCTCTCTCTTTGCTTGTGCAGGTGTGCGTCTGCGAGGATAGTGGAGGACTGTGATTGGCTGGAGTGAAGGAGCGAGAGGATCATCTCTTCGACAAACATAGCGTTGGAATCCAGGTAGGTTTCTTTTACCCACTTGTTAATTACAACTAGGAACCTGTAGTGTAGCATTGTTTGATTGTTGCTAGACCCCCTTTGGGCTAGTAGGGATCGCCTCTATCTGTAGAGGGGATTTACCTCTCCAACAAGCACATCAAATCCCAACATTCAAATCAGTGATTTAGAGCTCATCAAACCCTAAATTTAGTTGTTTCATGTGCTAAACAAGTCAACCCTTTGAATGCCTCCTTCCCAGATAGTTTCATGACTTGAAATCATCCAAAAATTACCTCTAGAGGGACCAGGGAAGGTAAGTCCTTATGAAGGTGTGCTACAGAGTAGTTAAGTCCACTACCAGGGTGCTCTACAGAGCACTTACGCTTCTGTTCACCTACACTGGGTGAGAATGAGCAAAATTCACATAGGGTTTGGGGAATATTCTTATCTTTTGGAATCATATAGAAGTTTCCTTGTCTTATCAACTCCTATGAGCTCAAAATGGACGAGGAATGAGTTAAGGAGCATCCTATCCTCTCATCCCTTCCTCCATGGAACTAATTCTAAGTATGGAAGGTCATTCAATGTCACCATTAATGACAAAACCTCCTTCATATTCCTATAAATTGACCACTTATCTAAGTGATTAGGGGCTGGATTATGTTGAATTGTAAGGAGATAATGCTGCTATGAGACTTGACTTTGGAGCAAGTGATGTGATGCAACAATCTTGTCTTGATTTTGATGTGACGTGGATGGGATCCAAGCTGAAGGAATGACTATGAATCAAACACTGATGGTTTTAATTCCTTATTCTATCTAATAAAGTGTTTGAACCTTTTTCCATATGTTGTGTTCTTTCATAATGCTTATATGTATGAATTTGTTCTGATTCCTTTCATTTATATTCAATGGATCATATGGTTTGATCAGTTTTTGTCTTCTTTTGTGTTTACAGGGTACTTCTCAAGTATATTAACTACGAGAAGGAGCAACAAAATCGATACAAGAGAGATGAGAGGAAAGCGTAACTACAGGTAGGCTCTCTATCTTCTCATCTTATCTATTGTTTATAGGAAAAGTATAAAACACTTTAAACTGTTGTTCAAGGCACAACTACTTGTCTAGTGAATTAGTGTTTATTTGTAGATGCTAAGTTCTCTAGAACACTCAGCCATTGAAAATAAATAAGGTGTGGAAGAAAAGGGAGATTCCTATTAGATCTCAACAAAAAAAGGTTTGGAGAAAGAAAGAGAAAAAAGAAAATTGAGGCTAGCTAAGCTTCAGGGGGAGATTGAAGAAACAACTATAGAAATTCAATGGGTGCTCCTCCAAGAAAAGGAAGCTTTGTCAGATTCAACAATGTTTGTTTGGATGCAAAGGTTTGATTTTATCTTTTGATCATTTTTTTATGATTTGGCTTAATTTATACCTTCTATTTTAATATGCACATGGAATGATGAAAAATTGCTCGCACAAAACAAAAAATTGATGTTTATGTATTGAGAATAAAAAATAAAAAATAGAAAACTAGAAAAGGCTCATAGAGTGATGAAGATTAACAAAGGGTTAAAACGTTGATTTTTATCAAGAAATGGCACTAGCCAAATCATATTTATGTGGAGAAAAATGATTTTTTTATTGTTCACATGCATTGAATACAAAGGTGTATATGGAGTGCAATGCTTCATCAACTTGGTTTCAAGATATTAGAATTGGTTCTAAAATTGAATGTGAATCCAATGATGAATTTCATTTTGGGTTGGTGGTGTAACGTAAACTTCCACATTTACCCACTTTCATCGGCCTACCAGGGTAATCATGAGCAGAGGGCTACTATGAAATGACTCAACTCCCTATGTACAATTAAGGAATTGGAATTGAAAATACGAAAATTTACTAACTCTCCTCGGGTGTTATAAGAACACCAGGAGCTAAACAACCCTTGTAGAAGCCCAAACCCTTAGTTAACTTCCATTTTTAGTGATCTAGAGCCCTAGTCACTCCTATGAAAAGGAAATCAAGTGATTGTAACCCTCCAATCACTCTAATGACCCTCCCTCCCAGAGATTGCTATCTAGATTACATATTTCTAAGCCTACGACCCTAAAATTCGAGCCACATTTTCAGGGCCTAACTCTCAACCACTTCCCAGAACTTAATGAGACTTTAAGAAATGATAAATAACACTAGGACAAAGCCAATGACAAAACAATTATAAAAGGACTTAACCTAACTAGTTCTAACTGTGACATTCATTCCATTGAACATGGTGAACATGAAATCTATAGGTCATGAACGCATATTTGGACATAGAGATCTAAAACTTATCTGAGAATCATCAACAAGGTCTAATTCCATCCCACAATAGTTGCAATAACATCTATTAGGTCATGTAGTCAATAACCATTCATTTACCAATCAAAACGAAATAATATGCATAGCTTTAATTTGTCATAACCATGCTTATAACCAACATATAGCCAAAATAATAACAAGGAAAGAACAACCATCAAAGCCACCTCATAACAAGTACCTTTACTCATAAAATATAAGAGGAAATTAGTTCTTATTACCATATGAAAAATCTAGACAAGTTAGGGATTTCCAAATATCACCCAACCATAGATTTGGCTTAACCAAATATTTCTTTCATCTAATCATCCCCGCGCCATATTCCAAGCATGAATGTGTGATCTCATGGGATAAACCAATCCATAAAAATCCAAGGGAATCTAGATGTTAAACCACCTCCACGCTCACACTACCATGATCTCACCCAAATCGGTCTTGAGATCACAAAATCAAACCAAGATCGGATACCTCAAAATTCCTTTACCATCCCTAGAGGAATTTCCCTGTCTCCACCCACCTATTGAGGGCTTCCTAGAGAAAACCATCTCCACCCCCAACCATTGGGACTTTCCTGAGACCACCTCACCCAGATCCAAAACCTTTCAACAATCCAAAGGTCAACCAAGAATGAATCCCATCACACCGTAACTATTTGGACTCAATAAGGCAAGGTTGAAACAACTATAAAACTAGGAAAAACCCATGCTAATGACAAAAAATGAACCAAATACACACATGCATGTACTATTCCGAAAAATACTTTGTGGGGGGGGGGGGGGGGGGTGGTCAGTATTTAAAATTTTTCTTTTTCAAACTGTATACACTATTTTACAGAAGCCAATCAGCATATATCCATGACTACAATGAATGAAACCAATGTATAGATAATAAACTTGTAAAATATTTAATTGAATGTCTGTTGATCTCAAACCAGAGTGTGATGCTTTTACTAGGCAGTAAACAGATGCAACAAGAACAAAATAAATCAACACACATAAGTAACATACATGAACACCAAGATTTAAGGTGGAAACCTAATGTAGGGGAAAAACCACCTATTGTTGTCGTCTCTGTCTTCTTTTAATATAAATAAAAATTGTTTACGATATTGTACTGGTGCAGAGTCATTGCAGTATGTAGGCACCCAACTACAGAAGGCTACAACCTTCTCTCGTTCTCCAACTTCTACTAGAAGGGAGCTGCAGTCCCCTCGCTCTTGTGGTTGCTGATGTTTACCAGTGCATAGGTGCTGGCCTACAGAAGGCTACCACCTTTACTCTTCCTCCAGGGAACACATTTCATAAATTTTCAAACTGGATACTCCTGGTACACAACAAGATAATTTGTAGGCCACGTTTCATCAAATTTTCATACTGGACCCATCAGTAACATTGAAGCTCAAAATCAATCATCACTACAATACAACTAATCAATGAAACCCATCAACTCTGAAGAAAATCACAATCAATCAATCTAAATAATTAAATCATTGTCACTAGAACAAAGAGTTGAAACTATAACTCTATATCAACAACCAAAACTAACTGCAACTTCAAAAATCATATGTTAGAATGTACAGACGACTTAGAAGTGTTGAACTAGCGTGTATACACGCCTTCACCAGGGCGAACCAGATTATAGATTTGCAGATAATAACTTATAACTTCGCAGCTATTCCAGAATTTAGATATACCCAGATCATAGCATATAAAGGATAAATCATGAATTAGAAATCATATCTAGACTATCCATTATCATATCATACAATGATAAGTCATTTCAAGTCTCATGATCTTGATCCAATATTGTATCCAAGGTTGCATAAGATACTTTATACCTATATCATAACCATAGCCCGTACAACCCAAAATATACTTCAGATACAAGTATTCATCAAAAACCCTTTCACATGCAGTTAGCCCTTTGATCTTCTCCTCCTTATATACTTAGAGCCTTTTTCAATACCTTAGACCAAAACAACACTTAGAACCTATGGTATTCTTAGACGGGATCAAGTAACCATTATTCCACTCAATATTGTGGGCTAATACCATGGTATGGACCCTTGTAATTCTTTAACCTTAATTTCTCATCCCATACGCGCTTTTCCTCTTGTGAAAGTGCGTGTATATGTATACGCTCCTTTTGTTCTATGAACCCACTTGTATACGCTACTTGGACTAGGTGAAATAGCGTGTACTTCTTAAAAATTTCTCTTTCTTTAGTTTCTATGATCTGTAATCCTTTGTTGTTAGCTCTAAATTGACCTGTTTCACTGTCATACATCACTGTGATTTTCCATCAAGGACAACACCTATACCATAATGTGATTCAGATTTAAACAGGAATGAAAAAAAATACAGAAATACCCATATACATAGAGATGTAGTGGAAATAATACTTCATTTTATTAATGTAAAATATTGAAATGTGCTTACAAATAGAAATGGAAATAAACCAGCTAGGGCGATGGTAGCTTATCTCTGAGAAGAGATGTGGCGGCTACATGCCTCTGAACTATGTTACAATGAAGCTCAAAGGCCTATTTATTCTTGAGAAACAATGGAAAATCCTAAACATCCAAAAACCTAACCTTAGGAGATGAAAAACCAAAATGTGGGCCCTATTTGGGTAAATTCATACATCAACTTCCCGGGGACATAACTTTGGCATACGATCTCTGTTTGACGAGCACAATACCTTGTTAGAAATATCTATCTGAGGAATACAACTTTGGGATGATCAACATCAGTCCATGGACTTGTGTTGCTCCCAAGTTTCCCAAAATGCATTTTTTAGGGCCTCAAAATGGCTCCGAAAGTTCAGGACTCGAAAAACTACCAAAAATAGTAAATTCTGCTACAATTAAGGAAATTGAAAAACTGAAAGAGACAGTTTTGGGGGCCTAAGTGGGATAGGTGAGTGGCCACCAACATCCACCTAAATCATTCCTCCCCCCTTAGGAAGCAATGGTTCCCACTGTGTTGAGTTCCTCCATGAGATGAGGAAACTTCTGCTAAACTTCGTCCCTGGTGAGCTATTCTACAACCTCTAATGTGTCCACTAATGGTGGGAAGCATGGTCGAGGGTGGTCCACATTGAACAATTGGTGTAAGTGAAGGTGTGGGGTAATGTTGTGCTCTAAAGCACTGTTTTCCACAACCTTGGTAATGGTGTGAGGACCATATCAGAGTGGGCTAAGCTTTTGATGGGCTCTTGTAAGGCGACCCTTTTGTAGATGCAACTAGACTTTATCACCCACCTAAAACTTTTGTGGTACCTAATGTTGATCATGTCACTGCTTGTACTTGGCATTTTCCAGAATGGGGTGTAGATAGGTTGGTTCGTTGGGTAGAGGTTCTCCAGAAGTTAGATCAAACGAATGCTTGACCTAAAAGTGCAATTGTACCCCTAGGGGTGAGGAGAAGATGTTCATGTATTCTTTCATGACCGTATCCATATGTTGTTGCTGCTGTGTGGAGGAACCCTTCGTTGGGGTCATGGATGTGGCTACGATCTTCCCCTTACTTTGAGGGCAAACCAGAAAAAAATAAATTTCCTAATATGGGAGATGATATTATTGCCTTTCTTAGCAGAGATTAGATAAGCGGTGGTAGGTGGGGCTACCTCCGGTATCCTCTATAATGTATTACATAAAGAAATAATAATAGCATGAGGCCTTGACGCATAGAAAGCATGTTTCCTCCACAAGTATGGTTGGCCTAATAAGACATCACAAACATCAAGCAGTGCAACATTACACAATACCTTATCTGTGAAGGGCTTGATGCTATAGGGAAGTTGGCAATGCTGGAAGACTCAGAGATCTTATCCTTGGTGAAGCTACGCAATGTTGTATAGTTGCAGGTGTGGTATGGTTGGTAGTCCCAGCCAATTCACGACCTCTACTGAAATGTGGTTCTTTTGGTTGCCAATGTCGACAATGAATT
>APFE030710578.1:0-13774 GCA_000404065.3 Pinus taeda | reverse complement strand
GTATCGTTGTCCTTCAGTTATCTCGTCATCCTCTTGCGCTGAATGGTATTTCTTCTTCTTTTTTCTGGCTCCTATGCTCTAATCTGGATTGCCTCATTTAGATGTAGTTCTGTGTCAAAGGGATAGCAGTTGGTTTTGCCTTGTCTTTTCCTCTGAAATGGTGATCTTCCTTTTTCTTCATTTTCTGCATAGAAAAAGGTAATAATTAGTCATTTTCCGTTACTCGCAAATCTCTTAAACTTTATCACAATCCTTCATCATATGCCCATCTCATACTATAAAGAAGTTATGAATTAAAGGAAAGGATAATGAAATAAGCGACAGTTACATACCTTTTCTAATGCTCAATAGGAACACATTTCCATATAGCTTAAAGATAATAGAGTATGCCATATAGCTTAAAGATAATAGAGTACCACTCTCCTCAAAGATTGAGAGAAGCACTAAAGAGGACACCCATATAAAAGCAATCTATGAAAAGGCTAAAAGTCAATTGGATTGGCCTGAAACTCAGTCCACCACTACTATTATGAATGCTAGAAGGAAGGAAGGAAGAAGAAGAGTAGAGGCAGTTGGAGGAGGTATAAAGGAAAGCAAGCATCTATGAACAAGAAGAGGAAACCACAATAGAGGCATGGGATGTCAGGGAGGCCACTAGAGCTATGAAGGATATGGATATTGATTGAGTTGCTCATAAGATGAGAAACACTTACAATAGCGGGGTGATGATGATCCTCATCATTGCATAATTATATGGGCCTTAATTCACCTCCTAGATTATTCAAATAAACGTTTCTCAACTTATTACATGACTTTTAATATATTTTGTTTATGAGATGAGTTAGAGTTGGATATTATGCCCAGTGGACTAATATGCATTTAATGCAGGATTGAAGGAGAAAATGAAGGAATTTTTGAAAATATTTAGGTTAAAACTCAAATGGTACAAGGGAGAGCGATTGTAGGAGGTAAATCATCCTCATTTACTTTTCCCCCATTCGAATATTCCTCCATCCATCACACCAGCTCGGAGTGCAAGTAGCCAAGCCATGAGGATTAGAAGGCAGTCAAGCAAGTGAGAGATAAAGAGCTAGTCTATCTCGATTTCAGAATCTGAGCCTCCTTTATTTTAAGAAATTCATTGGGGACTTCAATTGTATAAGTAGAGAGGCCTAAAGCCTCATTAGGATTTGAGTTTTTGTTGTAGAACTCTAAGCCATTTTCAAGCTCCAGACTTGTGAAAGTTTTATTGATGTAATTTTCTATTTTGGTAATAGAAATGAGTTTTGTTTTAAGCTAGCACTGAGTTAACTCAGAGGGCTGAATCTCTTGGGTTAGGGCCCAACCCTAGTAGCCAAGTCTCCTCTTTCTTGTATATGTATTTTTAGTTTAGTTTCATAGCTTCATTGTTAATTTTCTTTTAGATGCATTTCCATTGCAAGTAGTGTAGATTGGATTGGTTGTTTATTAGTTTGCTTCCATTTGTGCCTTACTTCAGTAGTAGGTTAGCAGGGATAAAATGAGCACCACAAGGTTGTCAACAGGTTTCTAGGCCTCACTTCCACCCTCTAGGATCATGACTTGAGAAAGGGACCCTTATACAGCCCCAAAAACACAAATTTCTATTTCTTTTATAAGCTTTGGAGTTTGCTATCTTTAAATTAGCATTTGATCAATTTTGCAAAGTATTACTTCATTGTCATCTTTTTAATCTTCATTTTTTCAGTATGTCTAAACCATGCTTTCATTTCATTCAGCAACTTTCATCATGCATAATGTAGGCAGTTAGTTCATTAATTCTTCTTTTCTCGTTTATGAGAATGTTTCTTGTTTACATAGCTTTTTCGAAAATATACATGTTTTGTGCAGAGCAAGTACTCCAGGAGTAGACAAAGACTTCATAGCCAGTCACCCCCTTCCACTTCATCCACCACAACCATTCCTTGTTTCACCATTTCCTTCACTAGATTTCAGCATTTTTCATAGAAATTCTTCCAAGCACATTGAGCGAATCCAACTATCCTCTATCTTTGTTTTTGATTTCAAAGTGATCCTATACCTTTCCTCATGTCATCCTGCCCATCTACTACCTTCCCTAAGCCTTCCATCACCTCCAACACCTTCCATTTTTCTCTCGGCTGTATCTTGTAGGTTTACAAGGAATCTTATAGGTTTCTAGTACATCATGTAGGTTTTCTTGAAATGCCTTGTTTTGAGATTGAAATGAGGGAAAACCTCTACAAAGTCACCAAAATACTCCCAAGGGACTCCCACAGTGTCCAACCATCTCCTATCCCTTCCAGCTATCCTCCAACATCCTTAATTCGCCTACCACATTACCAAAATAAATTAGTTTGCATAATTGATTTTGCATGAAAAGACAAAAAGAAAAAAGAAGATTTATTTTAGTCCCTTTACTTGCACATTAGTAATGTTTGATGCTTCTTACTTCCATACTTAGATAGTAACATTACTAAATTGTGTATCAAGTCCTCCTAAGGAGGAAAAATGAATAAACATGGACCACGAGATCCTTTGAGTAGAACCAGCAAGAGTACTGGTGGAGGAGTTACTCAAGTGGAAACCGGTAATTTGTTAGAAAATTTCAAGACATATATCTCGAGTACTTTGACAATGTTGTTGGATGTTTTTTAGGTGAAACAAAAATAGGAAAAGGTAGGACAAGCGTTGGCAATCTTCTCTCCTTCTTGTCGTAAAAAACACACTTGCATGGAATGTCCACTAGATGTGGTTGAAGTTCGTGCTATTTGTGAAAATAGACATGTAAATGATCACTTCCCATACTTGTAAAGATTAAAATTTGTCTATAAGGAAGTCAAAGAGGAACATAAATCAACATACTTAGTGGCCCAGTGATGACAATGGAAATCTCATCCCCCAAACATAACCCATGGCTCTCCTATGTTTTTTTCTAGTCATTATAATCAACAATGGTATCATGGACCAGCTTGGCAAAGTCAATAATATCCCAGAGCATTATGGTAGAGTTAGAAATCCCCAACACCATCATGGCTAAATATAACATATCTTGGCTGTGAATGGAAAAAACAAAAGTACATTGGACCGCCTTGGTAAAACACGCAATACTCTTCCTAATGGATGAATCAGGTCACTTACGAGCTAGTATGGCATAAAAATTGGAAATTCCCTTTTGGCACAACTAATAAATCTCTAAGGGTGTTACCTCAGTCGCAAGCACTATCAAGGTTACAATCATCCCAACCACAACTTTAGTTACCTTTGAACACTTCACCATTTATACACCCTCAAATTCCTGCAAAACCAAATCCCAATCTGAATAACTAACCTATTCAACTTTTAGAAATATCAAAAACATTTGATTCTTGTTTTACTCCTTTAAAATGTAAAAAAAATTAAATTACAATTGGGGAAAACAATTTTCATAGAAATTTCTTCAAAAATCTTAAAACATTAGAAAATAAAAAACATAATAAAGAGCAAGATCAATTTCAAATTGAAAATTCTTCAAAATTTGCAACCAATGATGGATCAAAATCACCTTCACCACCAACATTAGATCCATTTCCTGAACCTACTAGAAGCCAAAAAGAAACTAAGTTTACAATCATTGCTCCCCCATTTCCAGAAATATAACTATAATTAAACAGTTGGTATACCTTGAATTAAAACCTCTCTCTTGCAAGTGATCACATATGTGGCTATCTACGTAAATACCGTTAATGAATTGTGTGCTAAGAAGCCTGGAAGGAATCCTAAGGATCCTCCCACTATTCATGTGACTATAAAACTGTTTGATTTAACCTTAGGAGGACAAATTTATATGAAATATGAGGACCCTAGAAATCCTGTAGTTATTGTACAAATCAAAGGTATCGATTTTCCAAATATATTGGTACCCCTAGGAACTGTTACAATATTATGACACTAAAAGCCTATGCTTTTCTTGGAATGCATGAGCTAAGACTAACTCCCACTATGTTGGAACTAGTTGATAGATTTGTGGTCAAACCCAAAGGAATCCTTGAGGATATAATTGTCTTGGTGGATTCTATTGAGAAATCTACGTCAAAGTTATTTGGGTAATTATTGAATTTATTTCTCTTAATCCTTGACACTTTCTTGTGATTTATATTTGGGCATCATTATTATAATTTTCTTTTTTCATAATCAATACAAATTCCAATATTAATATTACAATGCAAATAAGAAGACACCATAAATAGGCTCTAAGCCAGGGAGGAACACCATAAGAGAAAACCTAGAAACTCTTCCTAATAGAATCAATTCAATTAAGACTTCCAAGATATTGACCCAAGGCCAACCGAAGGACAAGCTAGCTAAACCCTTCAACAAAATCTATGTAGAAACAAATCTGAAGAAACCCTATTTTCCTCCAACAGCTCACACGTGTGAGCTAGAAAGGATGCCCAAAACATAATTTTTGTCCTCCTCTTTTCACTGACTCTACAAGAAATTTTGATCTTCCTTCTTAGATTAGATCCGATAGAAATTTTTCTTGCTTGATGTGTGTACAAATGAAGAGGAGTTTTATATTTTTATATGCATCTTGAGGGGAACATTAGGCCTCTTCTAGGCCAAATTGAGGAGTTGGCCAACTTGTCACTTTGGAGGCTTCTAGACTTAAATTTTACATAAAATAATTCTCTTTCTTTTAATAGAAGATCCCTCAAAGGGACATACATCATGAATATTGACTCTTTGACTTTGCACAATACCCTGGAGAACACATTGGGTGTTTTGACCGAGGACAATAAGCAATGGGCAAGAAACCCATTTACATAAATAATTTTCTTTTTTTTTTTAAATATATTTTTCTTTTATTTTTTCTTTTTACAAGTACATCAATGATTGCATTGTGACTCGTTTACAATTATGAATACTGACACAAGTTACATATTCGACGCTCCCTCTTAACTAGGGAGGTATTCATAATTGACTATAGGTACAAGGATAATACATTCATTGAGTTATTCTCTTAAGAAGAGTCACATTGGTATGCCATCTCATAAGCGACCTATTCAGCTTATGCTAGTGCATCTCATCATATCGACCAACATTTTCATATAGCAAGGCCTTGACTAATAGCTCTATCTCTCCACTAGATTAGAGTACAAATGTTTGGAAGACAATGATTTCTAAACACCCTCATCGTTGTCTCTCAAGGAAAATACCCCAACCAAATGTTCACAAGGCATGTCCTTTTAGGACCATTTCTTTCTTGGATTTATATGTCTTGAAGGAATCTACTCTTAGACTACTCTTTCCTATTGGATTCCCTACCTCATCCACAAAGAGTATCGATATAGTTATATCTCCCTCTCAACCAAGGAGGATCTACTCATTCTTTTACATATGACAGGAATATATCCAAGCTCCCTCTCAACGAGGTACTTTATTCCAATATTAGGTATCTATTCTTCTGTGGAGACCATGGTAGCATCAGTTGTTTATAGGCTTCCTTCTTCTGCATCATTGACTTCTATGCACATCGTGGAGCCATCTTATTTCATAACTTCTTGTAGGGAAAGTCCATCACTTTCCATATCATCAATCTTTACCTACTACATATTCACCAGTCACTATGGAGCTTGAACATAGATCCCTTTGAGCTTTGAGAAAGTGATCTACCAAGACATGATAATTGAACCATATACAATGTTCTACCTTTCCTACCAATGATATATATCCTTTGGAGTTAGACTTCCAAATTCATTCATTCAATATCTGCAATTAAATCTCACCATATCATATATGTCTATCACTAAATATTCCTACAAAGCATCTTCTTTCAGTAGAAAAACTATATCGAACCATCAAAGTCATCAAATTATAATAGCCTTTTTTTAGCATATCATTCCTTGTCTTCATCAATATCCTTATTCAATAAACATGAAGAGTCATCCTCACATTGGGTCATCTTGTCAAGGATTTTGCAGCTCCCTCTCAAGTTAGTAGTCTTTCATACTTTACATTGATCATGTATTTACATCATGCGAGTGCAACCAAGCATATACTTGCAACTTGCTTTTCCTGTAAATTAAAAAACATGAGTTAACTAAATCAAATAGGAATCTCAAAACATGCATACCTTCTATTTCATTCATCCATCTAGTCTTCACCGCTTCCTATCTTGAAGATGAGGCTTCATGATTTTGCAGTTGTACCAACAAAATATAGAAATCTTGCTCCAAATATGAGAGAGTAGAAAATAATTGTAATATCATCATGGTCCTTCTTATACCAAGCAAAGAAATCTTCCCATGAATTCATCTAATGGAGTATCCTTAAATGACCCTCACTAATTATTTGTTGCATGAACTTCTATACTGTCATGTGATAGATCACTGCTATAAATGCATCAGAATTTCATATAAAAGATTCTTCTATAAGATCTTCTTCACTAGGAATCAATATTATTATGGAAAAGATTTAGATGAATCTTTATATCAGAGTGCCCAATGATCCAACTTGATTACGAAGTTACCATTCTCAGATTCCTATTTCCCTCCTTCCAGCATGCTCACCAAACCATAGGATTTCCTAAGCCATTTTCCTTTTATTTCTTCATGATGCTTCTACAATACTTATTGAAAAGCACAACCAAGAAAAATATATGTAATAATAAAGGCATGGTGTCCATTAGTCAAAACTAGTGTTTTTCATGGATTTCTAGAGGATAGAATTGTAGGTTTTTTAAATATTAGCTTACAAAATCGTCACATCGCTCCATACTAAGGATTATTATATGTAGTAGACTACTTAAAAACCTTAGAAACCAAGTTAGGGTTCCTATAAGGGAATAAGCGAACTAGGGTTAGGGTTTTAGAGATTTACATATATCATGTAGGGTTTATAATCCTATACTTCAACAACTTTCAAAACAATGAAATATACAAACCCTAGAAACATACAACCAACTAACAAATAAGAATTTCATGATTGACCCTTAACAAATCGATATGATATAAATACCTCTCACTTACGTACCTATATCCTTCATGCTCATAGAGATTTCTCCAATATTTACTATTGTATGCCTTGTTTTTTGTAATTATTATTTAAGAATGAAGACTTCAAATGGTTCTACAACCCTTTTCCACTCTGCCAAAGTCAAATATGTTGCAATTTATTTTACTCTAGGTACTATTTCTTCTTTTAGAGACTTGTAGGTTATCAATGTAAACTAGATCCTTTTCCTTTCATAATACATTTTACTATGAGATCCCTATAGTTTTTTCATTTCAAAAGATGACAATTTTACCTTTCTTGAGATGCCTCTCTTGCTTCAAACTACTTCTTCTAATGATGTTGCTTCAGGATATGCTATAGGGCTTCGAGATAGAAATTGTATATATAAGATTTCGAGGAGACTGTTCTTTCTCAAAGATAAAAACTTTATGGCTTTCTTTACATGATCTCATATGCATATAAATTCTCTTCTTGAGGATAATTAATTTTCTTCATAAGATGGACTATAATACCTGTTCTGAGATATAGACCCTTTGTTTAGGGTCTCTTAGGAGACAACAAAAGTGATCAAGTAGACTTATCCTTCATTGTCTTTGATTACAACCTTTACGATATGATACTTGTGATTATTGCAAACTAGACCCAATGCCTAGATCTTTTATCCAAGCTCACTTTCAAAGTTAATAGTTGAAATTATCATTTTTTGATAAGCTCACGAGTTCTTAACACAAAATACCACTATTAAATTTCAAGAGAAAATGTCAAAAATATATATATATATTATATTATTATATAATATATATATTATATATTATACTATATATATATTATAATTTAACACCCACCTTTTAATGTTATATAGGGATATTCACGCGTCCTTCCTATCTCCTTGATTAGGATTGAATTGTGTATATATATGATCAAAACATAGTATCTTTACCACCAAACTTGACTTGAGATACCATTGTAATATATGCGAATTTCTTGCTCCAAGATGATGACATGAAGGAGGGTGATAGATTAATTTGACTCAATCTTTCTCAAAATTTTAGCTTCTTTTTTAAGGTGATGGTGGCCAGTTTTAGGGCTTCTAATTTATATTATGCTGAGAAATTTTGAAGGATATCAACTCCTCTCCAAAGTGATTTTGGATGAAAAATAAACTTGTAAGAACTCAAACAAACTTTCTACTTTGAGGATTGATGTATACGATGATATATTCACAAATTTAGATTATTGTTTTAGCACAAATAGAGAGTTGTTGATGGTGCTAGAAATCTGTCAACCAAGGGGTATCCTCGATGTGAAGTCCCAGTTAGACCTCACACCATTTGGAATAGAAGCCCCATATGGAGTATGCACATGGTTTCCATGTATTCTTAAATATTTTCCTCGGCTCTAACTATCAACAAGACAGAAGAGTTCAAATGTTCCTTTGAGAAGCAAGGGGGGTGTTCCTAATGAGTGTTCAGTCGTATGTGTGTCAAATTTATTTCAATGCAGATGGGGAAAGAGAAGTGAGCCTCTATGAGAGAGGTAATAGTACCACCCTATTAGAGACACACATAAACAAAAAGAATCCATTCAACATCCAGCATAATAGTCCACAAAAATGTGACGATCATTGCAACCAATCCAACAAGAAAGATATATCTAATATCCAGTGGAATAGTCCATGATAATGCGACAACAATAATAACCATTAAAACATATTCTCAATAGGATAAGTATCAAAATAAACAAAATAGCTCAACTAATTTAGCATATATGAAATCAAACATGAATTATAAACATTCACAGAATAGTCTTACAAATATTCATAATCCATGCATGAACAACGTGTTGGCTATAAGGCTTTTGATATTAAGTAAATGTTCCAAGAAACATGTATACAATGAACACCACTATATCCAATAGTGCAGCATTAGATCCACTCCTTGCTCCTCAAAAGAACTAGCTCGTCTCTCTAACACCTTGTAGGAGGAGCCAAGGTGAAAAGTCCTTTAATCATAAGATGAGGGTGTATATATAACCAATGTGGTTATGCTTCACCTTCCTTGTGACTCTTTGAATACGTTTGTGACTGTTTGACTTCCTATGAATTTTCATATTTTACATGACTCTTCATATTCTAAATGTGTCCTTTGGACCTCCAATTTACAATACATTTTGAATAGATAATTACATAATCCACAATAATGATGTGGCATATGATGACTCATGATTAGACATGACATGACACTGATAACATGGAATGCATGATGATGTGGTCATTCCAAGTTGTCCTTCTTGTAGCTTCTTTCATTCTGTCTTCAATAAGAGATGTATCTAATGTTTCATCTTCATTAGAGGTATGATGTTTTCTTCATATATGCCCTCCAAAGGGTTATGAATCAGATGGAGTCTTCATGCAACCCTGATATTTTTTCTTCCAGTGTTCCTTCACCTTCTTATGTGATGATTATATTATCTCTTCATCTCCTTAGGTGTCTTCTAGCATGCCCTCCATCTTCATCATCTTTTCATAGCAGGATATAGTTCCTACATCTACAATCCACTTATGGCAAGACGACATCAGTTCGATAAACCCATATCTAAGATGTTGTATGATGATCCACTCACTGATCAAGAATTGGGTGCCAAGGTAAGGAAGAAGCTTAGAGATTGTGCAATTGTGTAGCTCATGAATTCAAGGGTCAAGATTTAGCCTTGAGACCATATGCACGGTTCAGGCTTGGATTGAGCAAAAATATTGCACAGTTAGTCATATTAGGGAGCTTAAGGAGATAGGACAAGGGCTTGAACACTTATTTTTCCCATTGCATAGTTCTGGAAAATAGAGGAGCCAAGGTAATTGTGAAATTACATAGTTCAAGAGCTCATGACTAAGTCTCGAGCCTTGCTATTGTGCATGCATAGCTCAGGTTGGACTACGAAGGAATATTGTGTAGTTTTGAGGCTCAGTGAATCAAACTGTAGGGTTATGCACTGTTTTAGTCAATTGCATAGTTTTTGGAGATAGAGAATACCTGGTGATTGTTCGGTTGTGCATTTCAAGAGCTCAAAGTTTGGGCTTGAACTTAGAGACTACCTCATGATGGATTGGGCAAATATAGGGACAAAGGTCCAGGCTTGAGCACTAGAACTACGAAGTGCATATTCTTGGGAGGAAGGAACTATTCATTGTGTAGTGTTAAGGGATAAGGTTTCAACATCGGGTTTGGAATTGCACAATGCATATTTGAGTAAGGCAAGATGCAGTTAGGTTGCAGGGACGTTTCCAAAAAATGGTTGTGTGGGATCAATGAGATTGACGTGAACCATGATATGACTTGATTGTGATCACATAATTAGAAAACTTGACGACATAACAACATAGTTCATCCAGAACACATTAAAAATATATTTCCCTCAGTGAAAAGAATTTGTGATGACTTTACGACAAATGTGACATTAAAGATATACTTTGTGACGACCATGACGACACTAGTGTGACAATTCTTAAAACTTTGGGAATGAGTGCGGCATGTGTTTACATGGTAATATCAACTAATTTGCATGAAGATAAACCCTTGAACCACCAAAATTATCTTATACACATTGTGCAAAATCTAACATGTGTAAAGACGATATTTACTATATGAAGAGGAAAGGGAGAGCAACACTTGCGATATGGGAATGATATTGAAAGCGACACATGCCATAGAGAAGATAACATGAAAATGACACTAATTAAAGTGAAGTAAATCAAGAGTAACAGTCAAAATCATGAACATGAAACTCGTGAAAATGAAGGTGCACAAAAGTGACAGTTTGAAAAGCTCACCAAAATATGAGTACAAATGTAACCAAAAGTGAGGGACTGTCAATGACAGTGTGCACTGAATGTTGACAAGGATAGAATATTGCATAGACATTTTCTTGATGGACTGTGCTTATGCTTGTTGAAGCTTGCGTGGAACAATTAATTCATTTCAAATTGAGCATGTTTGAGAAAGTGACTTCGATCAATCAAGAAAATTACCTATCGCAAGATCCATATTAGGCTCCAAAATCCAAGTATAAGCAAACATTTCAAGGGTGTTTATCACAATGACAACACTTGATGAAACATTGGTAGAACTCTAATTTCTTTTCCTTGGTTAATTCTTTCGTATAGGGTCTAGTTCTCCAGGAAGTATATATTCATTGTCCAGACTACCATGGCTTCCCCACTTACGCCACACATAAAAATAGTCCCCTTCATTCCTTTACTCGATTAAACATAAACATTAGATCAGTGATCACACAATGTTTCAAATCAGGATAGGGTAATAAAGTTCACGAGCTTTATATTTTCAAATTATATATTTTCATCACTGGTGTTACTCCTCTTCCATCAAGCTTGGATGGTACCCCGATGGATTCACTTCAGGAACACAAACATTGCTCCACTATCAGTGAGCCTAGATAGTACCTCGATAGAGCTTCTTTCTTCACCTCTCTGAGCAAGAAGCATCTCTCTTCTTTCGCTTTTATTTATTTATTCTATATAGGAATGTGCATCGACACTTATTTATTTCATGTGAAGAAGAGGGATCCCAACTTATTGAGACCAGGAGAGCTTGTCCCTTCATAGAATCATATATAAGACCTTTGATATTGGTTTTCTTATTTAGATTTTCCCCTTGCACTTGTCTACTTGATTGGATTAGCCTAAAAAAATTGAAACATAAAAACTCAAGTATAGGGATGAGGTTTCCATAATAAACATGGAGATTACGGTTCAACACAAGGGTTTCTTAATGCAAGTATCTTATTTTCCATCTAAACATCATTAACAAAAAGATGTAAGCAAGACAAGGAAGAAGGATAGAAAAATAGCCAAATGTTGCAATGTCACAAAGTACTTTTCTATTTTTCCACATTCCCTTTTGAGCAAACAGAGAATCTTCATGTGAGGTATCACAAAACAAAGAAAATACAACACATAAAAAGGAAGAAAAAACAAAAGAAGGCTAACCAAAAAGATGACGCAAAACCTAAATTAGAAAACATAAGGAAAACTACAGAAAATGAATGCAAGATGGATGTGTAGGTAAACTCATATGCAACTAAACCTACTCCTAAGATAATCATCTAGAAGGTTGGAGTCACGTACAATGAAATTTCCAATGAAACCATTGTAACTACTTCCGACCTGCATTCAAAAATATATATGCAATTAAAACTGAGATAATGTAATGTGCAACAGAAAAGATAAGAACTTCAATAACTTGCAAAAATTTAGGAAGGTATTTCCTGTTAGTGGAAAGATAGGCCATAGCCACTATTTCTGGCTAGTTCATTCTTACCTCTTTGATGAAAACCATCATTCAATAAACCTCATAAGCTTATTTTGAATGTGTCTTGAACTACACCAAACTCCATAGAAAGCATATGAAAGTATCAAAATTTTTTATTTACAATGGATCCTACTAGGTAAGATTGCTCCAACCATTCAACGATTGGACCGTAAAATTTGTGACAATCCTCTTAAAAACCCTGAAATATTTGAAAATATGGATTTTTAATTAAAGGCATGGTATTATGATGAGAATCTTGCAAGGATAAATATATTTGATCATATTTAACAGGCATATCAAGTTAGGGATTACTTGACATAACCATTTGTGAGTGTGGAAGTGCCTCAACTTCTTGACAAGTACCCAGATAGTGAGATGTTAAACCATAAAAATCAAAGGACATAAAACGACTATTGTTATAGGCTATTTTTTCACACCTGATCAACCAACCTTCTATTGGGATCAATAAACATCCTATTCCTCTTTTACATCATCATTGCACAAAGCACTTTGGATATCTCTCTCATTCCCCATAGTTTCTAGCTTGAACTGCATCATTTGAGCCAATTTTAGGACCATCACACCCTAGCCTCTTGTTGGATAGCATTCACCTGTAGGTTTCTCTATTTTGGCCTACGTTGATCACCTACAGGTTTCTCTCCTTGCACTTGCATTGGTTCTAGAAATTGAGAAAAAGAGAGAGAATCCCTAAGCCTCCATTTCCATAAGCTTCTAGGATCTGTTTTAACCATTTACCTCATATTAAAAACTTGAATCCTATCTTATCCTACCTTTGAGTTTCTATCCCTTATCCTTAGATCTCATCCTCCCATCAAGAGTGGATCTCAATCCCAAGATTTTTAAAAGGATAAGAACTCATAACTTACCTCATTCCTCTATATATTTACAACCTTCCATATGCAAGGGGTTGGATTTTGGAGAGAGATTCTACCCTTATGTTGTTATTGTGAGAGTTATCCTTTCATATATTTAGGGTAATTTGAGGTACACTTTGTGAAAATGAAGGACAAGACAACAACTTGGAGGAGCCTTTCTACAATATCATCAACTATTTATGGTTGCAACTCACGTTGTCTATATCAATACAAAGAGTTATATTTTTTCCTTTATGTGATGTCGTTATTTCATGTATTTCAATACCATTTTGATCTATTGAATGAAGTAGATATATGATGCTACATAGATATCATAGTTTCTTGGCTTGTGTTATCTGGTTGTGCAGGTTCTAATTCTTGCGGCTAGAGCTAGGATCAAAGCATTCAAGCGAAAGGAGTGAAATGTACAACAAATTCCAAGTAGGATTCTTTCCCTCATATACATTTTACTTAAAGGAAAATATTGGGTCCTTTGTCATTTTTTTGTTCTAGGTTAGCTACCAAACCTAGGGGAGATATTTCTATCAACAATCATAAATCCCGCATAACAAATTGCAACCC